>BLSF01000016.1:445160-629190 GCA_012862575.1 Parietichytrium sp. I65-24A
TTCAACTTTTCAACTTTTCCACTTTTCAACTTTTCAACTGGGCAACCTTCGCTCCGCACGCCTCAGACAGCCACACTGACACGCCGCTTCACACGTCCGTAACCGTGGCCTAATGAGACCTACGCAATCTGCCGAGGACACTTTCCTTTCCACCTATTTGCCGACCGAGGACGCTCTTCTGCTTTCTCTTTCTCTTACTCTTTTACTTTCTCTCCTCGCCACTGCTCCCCCCGCTACCTCCAAAGCCTAACGCCCAATAGGAGCCGCATCTCAGGCGTAGCACATGCTAGCGCAGCGTTGGGGATCGGCCAACGAAATGCGTTCCCCACCTTCAACTCTTGAACTCTCTTGAACTCGCTTGCTGTCAGCAAGTAGCGACCATGAGGTTTTCGGTAGGCGAGCCTTGAGATCCCTGGGAGGAAGAAAGAAAAAGAAAGAAAGTAAGAAAGAAAGGCGCAGAGAGAACAAAGGAAGCGTCTGGCGTTCGGCGGAACTGGAGGGAAATTCGTAGCCAACCAACACAACCAACCAAACAAAACCAAGCGAGTGTGCGAAGAGAGAAAGAAAGAAGGAAAGAAAGAAGGAAAGAAAGAAAGACTTGGTTTTTCTTGGAGCGAGGACACCGCCGGGGACAGAGGACAGAGGAAAGAGGAAAGAGGAAAGAGGACACGCGCGGGAGAACCAGAACGCGCGGCTGCGCTGCAAAGGGGACTCACGCTTGGCGGTTCTCGGTTCTCGAGGGCGATCGCGAAAACTGGTTCTCGCGTGGGGCCACATCCTGCTGCGTGGAGCAGCGCGGGTTGGTGCAAAGTGTCGCAAGTGCACCCAAAGGCTGCGAACTGCGCACTGCGCACTGCGTTTGGCTTTGGCTTTGACTCTGTGGTGTGCAAGGCAACGGAGAGAGTTTTGGCCGTTGATTCCTTCTGACTGACTGATTGACTGACTGAAAGTGGTTTGGAATCTCCGTTTGGGCAATTTGAGATACGTTGATAAGCAGTATTTGGCATCTGGCGCTCGATTGAAACGAGGAGGCTCATAATTGTGCGCTCGGAGAGCGGAGCTTGTACAAGGTGCTGGCGTTTACGTGACTTGTGAATACTAGACATTTGTTTTTGCCGCGAAAGTTGCATACTTTGGAGGAGGATGNCGCCTCACCGCCGGGCGATCCAGTCGCAAGTACAGACGAACGACCGAAATGGAGACACGGATGAACGGATGAATCAATCAATGAATCAATGAGTGAATCAATGAATCAATGAACGAGGGTGTCTCTCCAACTCGACCCAAGGTTCAACTTTTCCACTTTTCAACTTTTCAACTTTTCCACTTTTCAACTTTTCAACTGGGCAACCTTCGCTCCGCACGCCTCAGACAGCCACACTGACACGCCGCTTCACACGTCCGTAACCGTGGCCTAATGAGACCTACGCAATCTGCCGAGGACACTTTCCTTTCCACCTATTTGCCGACCGAGGACGCTCTTCTGCTTTCTCTTTCTCTTTCTCTTACTCTTTTACTTTCTCTCCTCGCCACTGCTCCCCCCGCTACCTCCAAAGCCTAACGCCCAATAGGAGCCGCATCTCAGGCGTAGCACATGCTAGCGCAGCGTTGGGGATCGGCCAACGAAATGCGTTCCCCACCTTCAACTCTTGAACTCTCTTGAACTCGCTTGTTGTCATCAAGTAGCGACCATGAGGTTTTCGTTAGGCGAGCCTTGAGATCCCTGGGAGGAAGAAAGAAAAAGAAAGAAAGGCGCAGAGAGAACAAAGGAAGCGTCTGGCGTTCGGCGGAACTGGAGGGAAATTCGTAGCCAACCAACACAACCAACCAAACAAAACCAAGCGAGTGTGCGAAGAGAGAAAGAGAGAAAAAGAGAAAGAAAGAAGGAAAGAAAGAAAGAAAGAAAGGAAGACTTGGTTTTTCTTGGAGCGAGGACACCGCCGGGGACAGAGGACAGAGGAAAGAGGAAAGAGGACAGAGGACACGCGCGGGAGAACCAGAACGCGCGGCTGCGCTGCAAAGGGGACTCACGCTTGGCGGTTCTCGGTTCTCGAGGGCGATCGCGAAAACTGGTTCTCGCGTGGGGCCACATCCTGCTGCGTGGAGCAGCGCGGGTTGGTGCAAAGTGCCGCAAGTGCACCCAAAGGCTGCGAACTGCGCACTGCGCACTGCGTTTGGCTTTGGCTTTGGCTTTGGCTTTGGCTTTGACTCTGTGGTGTGCAAGGTGACGGAGAGAGTTTTGGCCGTTGATTCCTTCTGACTGACTGATTGACTGACTGAAAGTGGTTTGGAATCTCCGTTTGGGCAATTTGAGATACGTTGATAAGCAGTATTTGGCATCTGGCGCTCGATCGAAACGAGGAGGCTCGGAGAGCGGAGCTTGTACAAACAAGGTGCTGGCGTTTACGTGACTTGTGAATACTAGACATTTGTTTTTGCCGCGGAAGTTGCATACTTTGGAGGAGGATGCAACAGGAAGCTCGAAAGACGCTTTTGGCTCTGCAGCAGGCGGCTAGGGAGAATCAGAGCAGTGCAGAGTCCAACTTGAAACGGTCGGAAGCATGCTTGGCATTGCTGCGGCTATTGCGTTCCAGCGAAGCGCAAAGTGATGCGGGCGTGGCGCAAATGCAGTGGCCTCGACCAGCGCTGATGCGATGGGCATCGCAAAATTCTGATACGGAACTGCGTACGCTAGCTGGTGCGTGTGTCTCGCTGCTGATGGGCCTTCCCGAGGAGGAGGCTGAGTCAGTCATTCTTGGAGAATCAAAGGGAGTCGATGATGCTCGCCACCGCGCGTTTGACGTGCTGAAACGTGCCTCTGTAGCCGCCGAGCAGGACGATGATGCGGAAATGCAGGATGAAACAGAAACTGGACAAGGCCTGGAGACCGATGCAGGCCAAGCGGCAGTCATGATAGAAACAGAAACATCATCTCGCAATGTGCATAAGGTGGTAATGGCGCTCAGGACGGGATGCCCTGTCTTGCTACAGGGGCGAAGCGGGTCAGGAAAATCTCTTGTTGTCAAAGAGGTGGCTCGCAGGTTCGGTAAACTGGAGGATCTAGTAGAACTCCAGCTGGACGATCAGATGGATAGCAAAACACTGCTAGGAACTTATGTTTGTACCGATATCCCGGGTGAATTCAAATGGCAGCCAGGCGCACTTACCCAGGCAGTGCAGAAAGGATGCTGGGTGTTCATTGAGGACATTGATCGTACTCCTTTCGAAATTTTGGCTGCGCTTATTCCGCTCTTCGAATCCCGGCAGCTACTTCTGTCCAATCGTGACCAGGTTCTAAAGGCTGCTCCTGGTTTCCAGATCATTGCCACTACGAGAAGTTCGGTTGCCGGGATAGGTATGATGTCTATAGATCTATGGACGACTGTTAGTATCGAGCCGCTCCCGCGACTCGAGCTTGGCGTTGTTGCTCAGCACCGATATCCCAATATCAACGTACATTTGCTTGAACTCATGCTAGAAACCTTTTATCGCATCGCCTTTGCACCATCCAAACAGAAGAGCGGCCCGACCATCAAAAAAGAGCAACTTGAAGGACAAAGTATGGAAGAAAAAGAAGCCAAGGCGGACTCCGGGAGCGAAGATGTCGAGCTTGCGCCTATAGTGAGACGCGGAATTCCTGGTAGGTCTCCCTCTGAGCGCGACTTTTTCAAGTGGCTTCAGCGTGTGTCTTCCATGGTAAATCTCTCGACCAGTGATCGAATGAATAGCGGTGGGATGATTATCGAAAGGGAAAGGGAAGCAGTGGTTTTGGAAGCCTTGGACTGTTTTATCGCAGGAATGCCTGCCCTTGAGAATCGACTCGCTATGACCGAGTGGATGGCAGCTCTCTGGAACCTCTCTGGCGAGGATCTCGCAAAGCGTGTTTCCCAGCTGAAACCGCAGGTGGTCATGCCGAAGAACTCGTCTTCTATTCAAGTTGGGCGTGTTTCCTTGAGCAAGTCTACTTTGCGCCAAGCAGGGGCGGAGGACGTGACTGGAAAGGTCGCTGCTACTGGTGTAAGCATGCGGCTTTTGGAGCAACTATCCGCTTGCGTTAAGATGAGCGAGCCCATCCTTCTGGTCGGAGAGACGGGCTGTGGAAAGACCTCCATGGTTCAGCATCTTGCCAAGTTGATGAACAAGAATCTGGTTGCACAGAACATGCACGTTCAAAGCGATAGCACGGAGCTTTTGGGAGGCTACAAACCCGTGCAGCTGCAATACTTAGCAAGGCCTCTCTACCAGCACTTTGTCGATATTTTCTGCAACTTATTTTCGGAGAGCTCCAATCAGAAGTTTCTCATTGCGGTGCACGAGAGCCTAGAAAAGTCAAACTGGAAGAAGCTCAGCAAAGCCTTTCTTCGCGCGTGTGACATGGCTGCCACAAAGCTCGCGAAGAGGCGGCTACAAGAGGATGAAGCGGATACCAACTCCCCGAAATACAAAAAGGCAACCGATGGATCCAAAGTACTGAATGACGCTAGTCGGAGGTCGAGTGGAGAGGATGACACAGAAATGCAGCTGGCGGCTGACGCACGTCATGCCTCTCTTGTAAATGCCTGGGACAAGTTCCGAGCTGACGCGGAACGGTTCGAAGGCCAGCGGAAAAGGGTGGAGACTAGCTTTGCATTTTCCTTTGAAGAAGGCGCTCTGGTGAAAGCAATCAAGGACGGAGACTGGGTTTTGCTTGATGAGATCAACTTGGCGACCGGAGAAACATTGGAGCGGCTCAACAGTTTGCTTGATGATGACCAAGGAACTCTCTCGCTTACCGAGAGAGGAGATCTGGAGAGAATAAAGAGGCATCCAGAGTTTCGGTTGTTTGCCGCGATGAACCCAGCCACTGACTTTGGCAAAAAGGATCTTCCACCTGCTCTGCGAAGCCGTTTTACAGAATTGTACGTCGATGAAGTTGTGGACCAGGCTGACCTTCGTCTTGTCGTATCTCATTACCTCAGCGACATCGCCGATGCACCAGTCCAGGAGATCGTTACCTACTATCTCAAAATGAGATCGCTCTCTGAAGAGCAGAAGATTCTCGACGGTGCCAATCACCCGCCTCGCTATAGTCTGAGAACGCTCTGCAGGTCACTTTCGACCGCTCGCCTCCTTTTGACTCGCGGGTTCGGACTCTCGAGGGCACTTTACGAAGGGTTTGCCATGACGTTTGCCACACTCCTCAATGAGGCGTCATATAAGGTTGTGATGAAGTTTACCAAGAAGACTTTCGTGCCTGACTTGGCTTCCAAAGCTCTGGAATCTCCTCCGCGATGCCCAGGGGGTAAGTCTGGCAAGGACAAATTCATTCTTTGCGACAAGTTCTGGGTGGAGAAAGGCCCAAGGCTTACTAGGAATGCTGCAGAGCTTCTCCCTGAGAATCGTGATGAAGTCCTCCAAGCGCTTTTGCGCCAGGAAGAGTCGGAAGCGGAATCTATCATTAAAAACTTTGTCATCACAAAGAGCGTCAGCGTGAACGTGCAATCGCTTGCCCGCGCAGTTGCTGCTCACAAATATCCCATTCTTTTGCAAGGCCCCACAAGTAGTGGAAAGACCACAATGGTTGCGTACCTTGCTGCTAAAACTGGTCACAAATGCGTGCGAATCAACAACCACGAGTACACCGACTTGCAGGAGTACATGGGAACCTATGTTAGCGACGCCAAGGGCAATCTCGCCTTCAGAGAAGGTATCCTCGTGGAAGCCGTCAGGAAAGGGTACTGGATTGTGCTTGACGAGTTAAATCTTGCCCCATCGGAGGTTCTGGAAGCACTGAATCGCTTGCTTGACGACAATCGCGAACTCTTTATTCCTGAAACCCAGGAAGTGGTTCGGCCCCACCCGAGTTTCATGCTATTTGCCACACAGAACCCTCCCGGAATGTATGGTGGCCGTAAAATCCTCTCGCGAGCTTTCCGAAACCGTTTCTTAGAACTTCACGTTGGCGAGATTCCTGCAGAAGAGTTGGAAACGATTTTGAACCAGCGATGCAAGCTCGCTCCTCCGTTTTGTAAAGTGCTCGTCAATGTAATGACAGATTTGCAAATGCATCGGCAGCAGAGCAGGCTCTTTGCTGGCAAAGACGGGTTCATTACCCCCCGCGACTTGCTACGCTGGGCGAATCGCTCTCCGTCCACATACGAAGAGCTGGCCGTAGAAGGATTTTGCCTTTTGGGAGATCGCGTCCGTGTGCAGGTCGACAAAGATACGGTCAAGTCGGTCATTGAGAAGCACTGCAAAACGGAACTTACTGACGAGCTTCTCTACCCCGACACCGGCGATGCTTTTCGTAAGACTAAGGAGCAAATGTCCGCGGATCCTGAATTGGCGGAATTCGCGCGACAGACCGGTATTTTCGGGGTTGTCTGGACAAAGGCTATGAACCGCGTGTATGCGCTTGTGAAGAGATGCCTGGATAACAAGGAGCCGGTCCTTCTTGTCGGAGAAACTGGTTGTGGGAAAACGACAGTTTGCCAGCTTCTTGCATTGCACAATAGCCAACAACTCCAGATTCTCAACTGTCACCAGAATACCGACACTGCTGACATTCTCGGTAGCCTGCGTCCAATCCGCGGAAAGGCCCAAATCGTAAAACAAATGCAAATTGTTGTTGCACAGGCAATGGGCACCGCCCAAGATGATGAGACTCCGTTGCCGACGAATGTAGATGAGCTTGAGTCTATGCTTGAAGTGTACATCGCCAACACAGAAGTTGGAGACGAGAAGCTGGCCGAGGCTCTAGTCGAGGCTAAAGACCTTGCGCGTCAGCACCGCGCTCTTTTCGAGTGGCAGGACGGTCCATTGGTGTCTGGAATGCGCGACGGGGACATGTTTTTGCTAGACGAGCTCTCTCTTGCCGAGGATGCTGTGTTAGAACGTCTCAACAGTGTGTTGGAGCCTTCTAGGACTCTCTTTTTAGCAGAAAAGGGTGGAGATCAGGTTGAGGAAATTGTTGCGAATGAGCGTTTTAGGATATTAGGAACCATGAACCCCGGGGGAGATTACGGCAAAAAGGAGCTCTCTCCGGCATTGCGAAACCGATTTACAGAAATCTGGATACCCCCAATTCACGATCGCTCAGATCTGCAACAAATTGTGAATCAGTACTTTGCCCAAGCCTTCGAGGCATCAGAATTTGTGCAGCTTCGTGATCTTTGTGAGTCGTTTGCCGTCTCGCTTGTAGACTTTTTCCACTGGTTCAACCACGGCGAAGCACAAGGTGAGCATACTCTGGTCAGCCTGAGTCTACGGGATCTCATCTCGTGGTCCAGCTTCATCATCGCAACCCTCAAATCCCAGACTCATGCCGGATGGCAGTCGTATGTGCACGGCGCTGGGCTGGTGCTACTGGATGGCTTGGGCTTGGGCTCAGGACTTTCATTTGATACCTGCAACCAGCTCCGGCTCAAGTCGTACACGAAACTGCTGGAGCAGATCCCCAAAGAGGCCAGGGAAGACGTGATGCACCGTGATGTGTTACTTCAGCACGCGGTCCACGGAAAGCTTCCCTCCTCGGATCAACTGATTGTCATCTCCGACCAAGACCAGCAAAAGTTCGGTATCGAACCATTCTCTATTAACCTCGGTCCGAAATTTGCAGAGGAGCAAGTCTCGTATGCTATGAACGCGCCAACGACTGCCATGAATCTAATCAGGGTCCTTCGTGCGATGCAGTTGTCCCGACCAATTCTACTGGAAGGGAGCCCCGGTGTTGGAAAAACAAGTCTCATCGCGAGCCTGGCGAAAATGTCAGGTCATCGTCTCGTGCGCATCAATCTTTCTGAGCAGACCGATTTTTCTGATCTGATTGGCTCTGATATCCCCGCCGGCTCTGAGAGTGGCAGCAAAGGCGGAGCAGGGGGTGCCAAATTTATCTGGAGTGATGGTGTTTTCCTCTCCGCTCTCAAAGCTGGTGACTGGGTACTTCTAGACGAGCTCAATCTCGCTTCACAGTCAGTCCTTGAAGGGTTGAATGCTTGTTTGGATCACCGCTCCACCGTGTACGTTCCTGAGTTGGACCAATCGTTCCACTGCCCGCCTACATTTCGCGTGTTTGCCGCGCAGAATCCTTTGCAGCAGGGGGGTGGACGAAAGGGCTTGCCCAAGTCTTTCCTGAATCGTTTCACCAAGGTTTTCGTGGACTCTCTGACCAACACCGACTACGAGTTCATCGTCACGACAGTGTATCCATCCATCCCAGCAGAAATTGTGCGCTCAATCGTGCACTTCAATGCTACCATCGTACAGGATATAGTGGAAACACCAAAGTATGCCAGAGCGGGATCCCCATGGGAGTTCAATTTGCGCGACATTTTCAGACTATGTGAGCTCTGTGTTCCGAACGGAGAAGTACTTGATCGGCAAACGTGGATGCGTAAATTGTTGACGAACGTCGCATTGGTCTATTTTGACCGTCTTCGAACTGACAGCGACCGGGCGAGAATCCGACAGGCATTTGATGCTTGCTTTGGTAATGCAGGCCTCGAGTGGAAGCAGAGGCGCATTGAGCTGAATTTGACCCCAAAGCAGTTCGTGGTCGGTTCCGTTGAGCTGCCCCGAACGCCCTGGAACTGGAGCGAGAATCTGCAGGTGGGCGGGGTAGCCCCTTTTCTTCCAAGGTCTAGCATCCCTGTTCTGGAGCATATTGCCAAGTGCGTTGAGAAGCAGTGGCCGGTCTTGCTCGTCGGAGCTTCGGGAACAGGCAAAACGTCCATGCTGAGGTATCTTGCAACTATGTGCAACAGAACTCTTCACGAGTTCGCCGTGACAAGTTCAACTGATTCTACGGAGCTGCTAGGCTGCTTTGAGCAATATGATGCGGACCGAAAGAATAAAATTTATCGAGTAAGGCTAGTTAGATTGCTGGAGTATTTGCTCTCGCGGGTTCTGCTGCAAGGGTCGAAATTCCAGAAAAAGAGTAAAAGGATTGCCAAGTTGGAGAAATTGCGTCAGCGCTTGGATGCCGTTGATAGGCACGACTCCAAACAAGCACTCCGCTTCACCTCGAAGCAAGAGGAAGAGCTGAGGCAGATTGCCGAGGACGAGGCCACTGCTTTGGAAGTCGCGAAAGATGTTCTCGATTCAGTTGTGGTGTCCTTGAATAGTTCAGACGCATCGTTTGCACAGAAGGAATTGGCGGAGCTGTCCCAGGCTGCTCTCGAGCGCCAAGCCAGCTTAATGGAGTCAACCGATGCTTCCAATGGGGCAAACATCGGAGCTTTTGAGTGGGTAGATGGCACTCTTGTGCGAGCAATGGAGAAGGGCGACTGGGTCGTCCTTGACAATGCCAATTTGTGCAATCCAACCGTGCTAGACAGACTGAATCCTGTCCTCGAGCTAGGCGGGGAGCTGATGATCAATGAGTGTGGTATGGTGAACGGTTTGCCGCGCATAGTCAAGCCGCATCCCGACTTTCGCGTTTTTCTAGTCATGGATCCACATTATGGCGAGATCAGTCGCGCAATGCGGAACAGGTGTGTCGAGGTTGCGCTCATTGAGCCAAAGCCCGAGGAGTTGGTCGAGATCGGAGACGCTCAACGTGCTTTGAGGTATATGGGCATTCCAGAAATGTTTGTGGAGTGTATGGCGACAAATGGCGCAGTTCGGTGCGCTCGAGACCTAGTCAAGTGGGCGAAGGAGTTCTTGGCGCACGGAAGAAGAACACTCACCGGAGAGGGTGCTTTTGTGGCTTTGCAAGACAGCTTTAGGCTTGTTTTTGGCGACGGGTGCAAGCATCAAGACTCACTTGCCCAAGCAGAGTCGAACTCGGCTTTAGTGCACGAGGTGTTCTCGAGCATCCGTTTTACAAAGTTTTGGCTCTGCGAGTCCAGATTGTTCTCGGTGATCGGAGATGTCCAAACTCTATCGGACAAACCCACCTCGGAGTTCTTGCAAAGTGCAACTGACCACGACTTTGAGGTGCGCTCATGGCTTCTTGGAGAAGCGGGTCAGCAAGAGGTTATGGACAATCTGCTTGAGGGCCTCAACGCGATCAAATCGCTAGCTCTTTCTTGCGAACTAATTCGTTCCCCACAGGGTGTAGCGTCTGGTGATGCAGCCACATATATGCCATACCTCCGCCACCAAGTTGATGCCGAGCGACTTGAGCAAGGCGACGTTCAACATCTCGTCGGGCAATGCTTCCAGCTAGTTGCAAACTGCGTAACGTTTCGCGCTCACGACTCACGGGAAGAGCAGACCTTGAAAAGCCACGAGGGATACTGGCCTACATCCTTGATGGAGGGCTTGCTCCTTTTCCGCGTTGGAAAAGTGAGCAAGGAAGACTTTGGCACTGTCTCAAGTGGAGTTATTCCTCTGCTTCTTCCAGCACTGTATGCAGTTGATGACTTTGTCATGCGCTGCGTGCAGGCGCTATTGGAGCTTGCTTTGAAATTTGACCGTGATCAAATGCGTTGTGTGGTTCTTTCCTTGATTCACATTTCTAGAATCCAGGACTATATCCGTTTTCACTTTGGCGAAGTTCGCATGTCGACAACTGCAACAGAGGACGAAGAGGATGAAGATGATGAAAATGAAGGAAGTGTAGGTGAGGATATTGGCTCGCGAAGGGGTGGCGTCTTGGACGTGGAGCGCGGGCTTGCAATGTACTCGGTTCTTCAGACGCGACTTTCTAAAGCTATTCACTCGTGCTTGTCGGCTTTTGGGGAGTCGTGGAGATCTGTCGAACAGAGTTTTGGAGTCGTTCTACATCACGTGTGCGCAATAGATTCGTCACTCGGGCCAAGGACTAGCCGCAGTTTTGATGCGCTTGGCAACTTTGCCACTCTCGCCTCTGAAAGGCACGTAGGTCTGGGAACATCGAACCAGACTTCGCATGTTTCGGAGCTCGTTGCGAAGGCGGTTTGGGAGCAGAGTGGCCACCCAAAGGCTCTTGCCTCCGAAGAGCTGTACTTACTCTCCGAGAGGATCCGTAAATTGGTTTTTGCACTGGCCAATGGCGAAGAAATGTCGTTTTCCGGCCTCGTGAAGCACGCTCACACTAGCTTTCTTCTCAGCACCGGTGACATTCATGGTCTCTTGGACGCATTGTGTACCATCCAATGGCTCAATCACCAAGTAAAGGGTGAGAGCGGCTCTCTGATCCAAGGGTCCTTTGCGAGCTCTACGTCTCTGACCGGCATTTCTTCCTGGCTTGATACTCTGGAGGCTCAAGTGGAATTCAAGCGTCGCACAATACTTGAGAAGCCGCTTTTGCAACAATTTGTGGATCGCTGGGCAGTGGACAATAGCCTAATCGACAAGGTTGCTGGAACCGACGAACCCGAGAAGCTCGAGCTTCCTTCGAATCTCAGCGCTTCTTGGACTTGGCTGACGTTCTCGCAACTAAAGCCTTTGGTTGACCACTGGGTGTCTGGCGCCGCTGCAAAGCTGGCTGAGGGAATTCTCCGAGGTGTGGGAAACCATGAGAGTCGTGTCCTGTTGCAAACTATCGCATCTGTTGGTGTCGAGGCTTCATCTTACTCGCCGTTGAGCATGGCTGCTTTGCAAGACTTGGCTTGGCGTCTGAAGGGAGACATGGCGAATGACAAAGTATTGCTCAGCTCGGAGCCCATGGATGAGCTCATCGCTTCCATGTACAGCTTCATGTGGGACGGAGCCTTCAACGAGAGGGATGCAATTGATTCCAGTGGCGATAGTCATCTCGACGAAGCGCTGAGAAAAGGCGTCGATCAGTCTATTTTTCATAGCAGTGGCGGATTAACCGACGCATGGGCCAACAAGCTCCAAATGGGGCTCGGAAGGTTGTGCCAGGATATTCCCAGCGTGTTGGTATTTCGCTTTCTTCGAGGCTCTGGAGTGGGCAGTGACTCTGGTCAAACGAGGGACCGTGCGGTTCTGCCCTATGGCAGCCTCATATCTGTTCGGGACCGTGGCCCGCGTCTTGGGCAGCTAGACATGTGTATGTCGTACCTCCTCTTCTTTCATTCACAGGACATGCAGCCTCTCAGCCTGATGCAGCCAGAAAGCGACTTGTCTTCGTTGGACTCGAAAGTCCTGGAGGGTTTGTTCACTTCTACCGAGAGTGCTCTCCTACAAGCTTCCGGTGCTGGGGATGTTGCCGAGATTGAGGATATTTTCGTCCGCTCGACCCTCGGTGTTGTCCAGTCATTGCGAGAATCGGGCTCCCCTTCGTCGAGTTCTAAAATGTTGACCCTGGTCGCACTATTCCGGCTTCATGCTCTCGTTCCTCGGGACGCTATCGATCCATCCACGCAGCTTCTGACTCACCTTGAACTGGAGAAGAGAATGATATCTGGCATCCATTCCTTGCTCGAGAGAAGGGCAGCTTTTGATCGTTGCAGTGGTCTTGCGTACGGACCGGAAGAACATGGCGAATCACCTCTACGCGCGGCTTCACAGCAGCTTGACGCTTCGATATTGTCTTTGGAAAGCCAAACGATTTACCGCCCTACTGGGTCAAAGGCGAACCTGTACGGGAAATTCTTCTCAGAAGCCACTGGCTTTTGCAACACACTAGGCTCGGCGGAGACTGTGCATAAACTTATTCATTCCATCGAAGTAGGCGACCGCAATGCCATCATGGAGGAGCAGATGTGGCAGGATGCCTCGGCCCAGCTTTGCAGGCAGCTCGGGAAACAGTTCGGGGGGTATTCGGACTTGGTTCAGCCGTTTCTCACCGCAGTTTATCAACTCAAACACGGGTTGAGAAAGATGATTTGGGAAAAGTTTGGTAAGCCAAGCTCCGAAGAAGAAACTCTTGCCCAGTCGCGTCGTATTCTTGCAAGCTTTCCGGCCTCTATCGTCGGTGTGGATAAGGAGGCTTCAATTTCTCAATTAAATGCTCTACAGTCTGTTCTGAGCTCAAAGCGCTCCTTCGACCGGAAAGGCTGGACACTTGCGCTTCGCGCAGCTTTCGAGCGAGCTTTGGCATGTGTGATGTACAAGAACCAAGCTGCTGGGGTCTCGGAGGAAGTTGAAGCTGCAGTTGCCTCGAACGACTGGCGCGTATTGGACAGTATCATTTCTGCTTTTTCAGACCAATACGCGGCTGACAAAGAGGAGGAGCGAAAGCTGAAGGAAGAGGAAGAGTTAGCGGTGAAGTACAAAACAAAGGAGCACGTAATGGATGGAGCACCATCTGCCGAGAAGGACGAGGACGCTTTTCGCGAGATGTTTCCGGATTTTCACGGAGAATTCGAAAAAGTGCGTGAGGATGTTTTGCGCGAGCTCAACGAGGATTACGACTATGGGCTTGATGACGACGCTGCCGCGGACGGCAAAGGGGAAGACGGGGATGACGACGAGGAGAGCAACTCACTAGTTAGCGTCGACAAGGAAGTTTACATTGATCTCGTTCGTGGCGCGCTAAAAGTAGTTGCTGGTGATCTTCTGGAACAGCTGCGCGGGAACACCAAGAAGAGGCGGAAGGAACTGGAGAGCCCGGCCGAACTATACCAAAAACAAATGCAAAAGAGCTTTGCTTCCGGATACCATGCTGCTGGCTACCACGCAGATCCACACCGTGTTGAGTGCGAAGTTGGAGGGCACCTTCATGCTCTGTCTCTGGCAATCAAAGATTTACAAAAGAAGGCTGCCCCGTCCGCTCCACCACAGCTCGTGAAGAGTTCGTCCGTAGAGGGTGAGGAGAAGGATGAAGAAAACCCCAGCGAAGAAGAGATTGACACCGATGTCATTCCTAAAGGTGTTGACTTGCACAGAGAGTCATTCGTTGACGAAGTTGTGCTTTTGGAATCACCTCTGGAGAGGCTTTCGGGTCGCCTTGCGGCGCTGTTACGGCAGTGGCCTGAAAATGCGATTCTTCTGCAGCTTGCAAAGCTGACCATGCGCCTGCGCGAATTGCCGGTATCTTGCCCGCTCATGCGCGCCTTGGTCGGGATAGAGACCTTGCTGCGCGTCGCGAACGACTGGGAAGTAGTTGCTCACAGGCAAGTGTCCATTGCAGAGGAGCTAAAGCCGCTCATTCGCCTTGTGGTTCGATGGAGAAAGTTGGAATTGCAATCTTGGCCGTTTGTTCTAGCTCAGAGAGAACAATCTGTGATTGGCGAGGCGAACCTGTGGTTCTATGATGTCTACCGCGTTTTCGGAAGCGAGTTTGAAAAGTCGGCTACTGACGCAGGTGTCGAAGCGATGGAATCGCAAGTCTTCACGACTATGGACCAATTCGCGCGAACTTCGACGTTGGGTACATTTCGAACTCGACTGGTTCTTCTGCGCGCACTTCGAAAGCTTCTCGAGATGCGCCTTTTGCAATCGAACGGCATCGCGGCGGAGAATGAGAATGCTGACATTCGCCGCAGGTGTAACATTCTCTGGCACTTGGAGAACTACTACGTGCAGTATGCTCCAGACGTTCAAGCAACTCTGGAGCGCGAAAAGGCTCCAATCGTGAAAAAGTTGCGGGACCACACGAAATTGGCTCGCTGGGACGATCGCAACTACTTTGCGCTTAAAGAAAGTGCGGAGAAGTCTCATAGGTTTCTGCATAAGCTGTCGAAAGACTACGACGAAATTCTGCAACAAGTTGCGTACGCTACGATGGAGTATGTCACGGACAGTCGTGTGAAGCAAAAGCAGACGAGTGGGTCCGGGCCGCAGGTTCTTGTCGAATTGGACGATATTGAGACCAAGTCGATTAGAAGGGTTACACCACTTCCACTAAGAGTGCTCTCTCCGTCGCAAATCGAAAGCCTCGTCTTGACTGGTGAAGACGTAGGACTAGAGACACCCAAAGGGTACGGCAAGAGGCTTCCATCTCTTGCAAAGCGGATGTCCAAGCTCTGCAAGAAAGACATTGCTTCGGTACTGCGGGGCGACTTCTGGCAGTCGGGGGTTTCGGCGAGCTCAAATGTGAATGAAGCCATTGTCGACCGTATCCAATCTCTTCGAACGGGCAAGGCACCTCAAAGTGCAAAGCAGCGTGCTCTCGTAGATCTTTTTCGAGAACTCAAGACGAATGGGGTCACCCATGCAAGACCAGACAACAAAATGCTGTTCAAGGGCCAAGACCAGCACAACTCGATGTATTCACTGTTTTCAATTGCTCCGGTAACGGTCGGAGACCTCTCTGCTGCTGGTGTGGACCCCGAAGCTGCGAGGACGTGGAAGCGGTTCGAGCGAGACTACTTTAAGTCCCTCGCTCAATTGCAACGACTGAGGCATACCCTTGCTGTAGGGGAATGCTTTCCGGAAATTCCATTCAACATTTTCCAACGCTGCTTAGCTATCTCAGAGCATGGCTATGAGCTTATGGCTGATCAACGAGAATCTATTGGGTTCTTGGTTGGCAAGCAATCGAAGCTTCACAAAGCATTGGAAGGGCTAGGAAGGCTGCCAGAAATGGCATATCCAATGAGCACGGCTGCAACTTCTAAAGCAGAGGAGCTTACAGTACTCCTGTCATCTTTGCAGAACCACTTAGCTGAGCTGAACCAACTCCAAGTTGAGGTGGGCAACCTTCCTCCGGCTGCAGACCTCGCGCGGTTCTTGAAGCAGCGGGGTGCCAAGGACCTGGCCATGATTGCAGAAGAACGAGTTGCTCTCGGGCAGTCTCAGGCGTCTATTCTCAGCGTGAGCGCAGCTATTGATGAACTTGACAAGCTACTGGCAACACACGTTCTCGCCACGGCACGGTTGTCTTCTCAGGAAGGTGACGGGTTCATCACCACAACTGCCTGGGAATCCCTCAGCGCATTTGCTTCTGAGGGCGTTCATGATATTGAGCACCGTGTTGAAGCCATGCGCACTCTTTGCAGTTGGCTGCCTCGTTCCGTCTCTCAGGAAGGCGAGCTACTCTGCAGAAAGATTCGTGAAGCGGCATCAGATCTCGCATCGTACGTTGTGTCTCCAGTGTCTTGTGAGACGGAAGTTGATGCTGCCTTCCTTGATGACGGAGTAGAGTCTCTGTTGATTGCGTTTCAGGAAGTTCGTAAAATAACGATGGAATGCGAAGCCGCTGAAAAGATCGAGGGCGAGGATGCCGCTGTCGACACCATCCTTGCACACCACACCAGGCTACTAAAAATCTGCAATCTTCTCGCCGCTCCGGATGCAGAGCGCCTCTTGCTCGGTTTGAGAACAAAGCTGCCAATTTTGTGCGCGAAAACGCGCGCAGAGGATGGTTTCGCCCGCTCCGAAGAATGGCTCAAATCGATCTCGATCGGGATCCAGAGCTTGCTGGCGTCCTTCCACAGTCTTTGTGTTGATATGATCGCGTCAAGCGTCGAATTTTGCGGCAATCTCGGTCGTCTCGAGTTTCTCTTGCTTCGAATTTTCAGGACCTTGGCCGCGAATGGCTACTGTAAGCCCGCTGAAGAGGAAGAAGACGATGGCGAGGGGGGCGGAAATGACATGACGGAGGCCGACGGCACCGGAATGGGCGAAGGCCAAGGTCGGCAAGATGTTTCTGATCAGATCGAGGACGAAGAGCAGCTGCTGGGCTTGAAGAAGGACAAGGAGGACATGCCAGAGGAGGAGAAGAAGGATGACCAAAATAAGCAACAAAACGACGAAGAGAAGGAGGAGGGGCTCGAGATGGAGAATGAATTCGAGGGCGATATGTTTGACCTCGACGACGACCAGAAAGATGACAAAGACAATGAGGAGGAAGATGAAGACGAAGAAGAGCTGGATCGCGAGATGGGAGATTTGGATCGCGACAAGGAAAATGTGGTTGACGAGAAGTTGTGGGAAAACGAAGACGAAGAGGATGAGGAGCAGAAGGACGAAGACGAGACGTTTGAAAAGGATGCTCCGATGGCAGGTGATAACGACGAAGACGACGAGCTCCGAGCCAAGGAGAACGACGAGGAGGAGGAGAAGAAGAAGGATAAGCAAAAGGAAAAAGACGGAGAAGAGCAGGACGACAAGCAGGGCAAAGAAGATAAGAAGGACAAGAATGATGATGCCGATAACCAGCAAGACGAAGAGGACAATATGGAGGAACGTGTCGACGACGGCGAAAACGTGGAGGATCGCCACATGGATCTTCCCGAACGTGAGGACGATGGTGGGGAAGAGGAGTTCGACCTCCCAGAGGAAATGCAGCTGGAAGAGGCAGATGGCGGCGACGAAGATGAAGAAAACGCCCAAGACGAGGGCGACGAAGATGTTGACGATCCTGACGGTGACGAAGAGAATGCAGATGATGTCGAAGAGCACATGTCCATGGATGGCGATGACAACGAAGACGAAGGCGAAAGCGGCGACGAAGTTGACGGAAAGGACGATGTTGCTGGCGACGATCAGTCACTGGAGGACCGCGACAATCAGAACGAAGAAGAGGAAGGGGATCCAAGCAAAGTGGAGGCGGCGGAAGACGCGGCAGAGGACGATCAAGAGAAGAAAGAGCAAGAAGATGAGCTCAAGACCAATTTGCCAGAGAACACGCAAGACAGCCAGGACGAGGAGATGGACCGTGCTTTTGGTACGGACGCTCCGAAGCCTGGGCAGCAAGATGAGGATGCCGATGAGGAGATGGAACAGAAGAAGCGCGAGGCGGTAAACGCACGGAGTGAAGAGGAGAAGGAAAAGCAAGACCAAAAGGATACGAGCAAAGGGGCATCTCAAGGGAACAACAATGACGAAGCTCCCATGGACGACTCTAAGGATTGGCAGAAGGACGAACGCCAAGAGAATGGTGGCGAGGAGCCGAAAGAGAAGGAGGAGGAGGAGCAGCGCGCGCCCCTCTCAGAGCGGATGGATCGTCAAAAACCAAATCCGTGGGCAAATCCTGGCAAAGCCTCTGAATCGTGGCATCGTCGTCTGCAGATGCTCAAGGAAGAAGAGCGAGAGGATGCTGATGCACATGAAAAAGAGGAGGACGACAAGGATGCTCAAGACAAGGAAGAAGACGAGGGCCCCGAGCCGGAGTCGCGCGAGAACCTTCCTGACGAGAACGAGCGCGTTTTCGACTTTAGCGCAAAGAAGGACGAGTCTACCGACCAAGTTCTTGCACCTACTCAAAACGAGGAGGACGAGGCTCAGGACAAGTCCGACAACATGATGGAGGAGGACAACGAGGAGCAGACAGAAAGCAAGAGGAAAGAAAATCCGAATGTTCTTGAAAACGACAACAGCGAGGAGAAAGACGAAGGCGATGAAGCAGAGGACGAAGAAGAGGAGGAGCGACAGCCAATGAAGAAGCGCCAAAAGACAAATCCTGACGAGTCCTCCAAGGCGAAGGACAAGAAATCTTCGGAAAGTGATAAACTGAAACCCGCTGAAGGTGACGGCGAGAGGGGAGATGGCGAAGGCGAGGAGACGGAAGGTGCGGAAGCAGAAGCCCTCATAAAGACTGAAGTTGAAGATCTCTTGAGGGTCAAAGGGGAGGAGCTGGAGGAAGATGAGGGTTCAGATGAGGAAGTTATGGACATTGATGATCTGAACGCGGAAGAGAATCCCGAGCTAGCTCCGGCCGACCATGAAATGTGGAGCACCCTTGCAGGCGACACGATGGAAAGCTCTCAGCGGCTGTGCGAGCAATTGCGGCTGCTCTTGGAGCCAACACTCGCGACCAAGCTGCGTGGCGACTACAGGACAGGGAAAAGGATTAACATGCGCCGCGTCATTCCTTACATCGCAAGCCAGTTTCGAAAGGACAAGATATGGCTTCGAAGAACCAAGCCCAGCAAGCGCGAATACCAAGTCGTTCTAGCGATCGACGACTCCAAGTCCATGGCTCCTTGTAAAGATCGAGCGCTTCACGCCTTGGCCATTATGACGAAAGCAATGACGAAGCTTGAAGTTGGTCAGGTGGGAGTGGTCAGTTTTGGTGAGACTGTGAAGACCGTGCATAGCCTCGATCGCCCTTTCACTGATGTGGCAGGAGCTGAGGCAGTATCAAACTTCCGTTTTGATCAAGAAAAGACCGCCATCGAAGAAGGTATCGAGAGGATCATAAGTATGTTTGAAGAAGCTCGGCAGAACGTTTCGTTCAGTGCGAGTTCTCCCGGCCAAAAGATGGAATTTCGGCAGTTGGCGTTCTTCATTTCGGATGGGCGTTTTGATGGCGCGGTTCGAGACAGAGTGAAGCGAATGATCCGTGAGGCCATCCACAACAAGATGTTTATCGTGCTCGTGATCGTGGAGACCCCTGGTTCAGAAAGTATTCTCGCGACTCGGCAGGTGTCTTTTAAGAAGGGCAAGGTGAAGATGAGCGCTTATCTGGATGATTACCCGTTCCCCCTCTATGTACTTCTCGAAGAGATGGCTTCGCTTCCCGAAGTTCTCGCTGACGCGCTTCGGCAGTGGTTTGAGCTGCTGTCTTCCAGCACGGACTAGCTGTGAAGGAATTTTTGGCGACTCACTCTGATGGATCGGGGGCGTGGCTTTGGCTCTCGAAACAACATCTACGACAACTACAACAGCGATCCACCACCGTCTCTTTTGACTTTTTATTATTGTACAATTGGTTGCGAAATGTTAAGCAATATATGATTCTAATTGTTTTGCACGAAAAGTTGCTGGAACTCTTCCCAGTCTATCTCACCGTCACCGGAGGTGTCCTGCGTTCGTGAGCCACATAGGTTAGGTTTTGCAAAACGTTTTCTACGAATTGGTGGTCACAATGAAGAAACTTACGAGCTCTTTGACCATGCGCTCAATATCTATGTTCAGGCAAAAGTCGTGCTTGATGATTTTAATGAGCAATTCGCCATCCACGAAACCATCGCCGCTTGGCCCGCCACCTACTGCGATCCAAGCATCCATAATATCGCGCTCCTTTCCGGAGTCATTCGACTCGAGCTTTTGCCTCGCCATGACTTGCAGAAACTCAGCAAATTCGATTGAGTTGGAGTCATTATCGTCTACCTCACTAATCATGTGCAAAATCTCTTGATCCGTGGGTTTTTGCCCAAGCGCCTCCAATATTCCTTTCAGCTCCCAGCTCTCAATCGTCCCGCTGTGATCCGCATCAAACTGCATGAACGCCTTGTGGCACTCCTCGATCTCTTCCTCCGATAGGACCTCATTTACGTTGATCGACATTCTCCCTGCTGCTCTTCCTCGTCCTTCTTCTCCTCTTCCTCAAACCCTGCAAACAACGGCGGCCCACCTTTCCCTCTCGCGACACGCACCCTCTTTCACTTTGCGTATTTGCGTCTCCTTCCCCGTCGTTCCTCACCAGTTCGCTTTCGCGCACTAGAATCGGCTTGGTCTGCTCAGCTGTCAGCTGTCAGCTGTCAGCTTCAAACGCTGCAGGTGCTTGCGGGATTAGCCCTTACACCTGACGTCCTGACGTCCTGATGCCCTGATGCCCTGATGCAGTGCAGCGCTTCGACAGCTCTTGCGGCCAACTTTATAGCATTAGAAACAAACAAAGAAGGCAGGAATGAAGGAACGTATGGCCGGACGACTTGGACAATTGAATGTTTTTGTTTTCGAACAGGTTGACGATACGAGTACTTCTCGTTCAGAACATGTATTTTCCAACGGTTGGAAGACGGAACAGTGCGAACGACGCGAACGACGCGAACGTGTCACGGAGACGGTCTCGTTGACGTAGCGTGGGTTACCTGTTTTAGGTGGCATGTTCGCCACACCTTTGCCACACCAGCTGTGCGAGCGATTCTTTCCTTCCATTTGGAACGGATTACACGATTGCACGATTGCACGATTGTACGTTTACACCGCGCCTACGGTGACCCCTCTCGCTTCGCGGCGATTGGTTTCCAAATGACTCTCTCAATTGAAGTCGATCAATCAGTTTTTTAGATCAATCAAAAGAGTTTAGGATGCGTNCTTCCTCGTCCTTCTTCTCCTCTTCCTCAAACCCTGCAAACAACGGCGGCCCACCTTTCCCTCTCGCGACACGCACCCTCTTTCACTTTGCGTATTTGCGTCTCCTTCCCCGTCGTTCCTCACCAGTTCGCTTTCGCGCACTAGAATCGGCTTGGTCTGCTCAGCTGTCAGCTGTCAGCTTCAAACGCTGCAGGTGCTTGCGGGATTAGCCCTTACACCTGACGTCCTGACGTCCTGATGCCCTGATGCCCTGATGCAGTGCAGCGCTTCGACAGCTCTTGCGGCCAACTTTATAGCATTAGAAACAAACAAAGAAGGCAGGAATGAAGGAACGCATGGCCGGACGACTTGGACAAATGAATGTTTTTGTTTTCGAACAGGTTGACGATACGAGTACATGTATTTTCCAACGGTTGGAAGACGGAACAGTGCGAACGACGCGAACGACGCGAACGACGCGAACGTGTCACGGAGACGGTCTCGTTGACGTAGCGTGGGTTACCTGTTTTAGGTGGCATGTTCGCCACACCTTTGCCACACCAGCTGCGCGAGCGATTCTTTCCTTCCATTTGGAACGGATTACACGATTGCACGATTGCACGATTGCACGATTGTACGTTTACACCGCGCCTACGGTGACCCGTCTCGCTTCGCGGCGATTGGTTCCCAAATGACTCTCTCAATTGAAGTCGATCAATCAGTTATTCAAATCAATCAAAAGAGTTTAGGATGCGTCATTCGTCGGAGGTCGATCGCTCTCGGCGCTGCTCAGTACTCCAAGCATGGGATGGCATGCGAAAACTTCGAGCTAGCAGTGAGCCGCTGCCGCTTGCCGCTTGCCGATGGACCGTGAGCACTGTGAGCACACCTTGTTCGGGAACGTTTGGCCGTTTCGAGATGAAGGTGCCAGTGCCACAAGTGCCACAATGCATCGCAGTGAGCCATCAGTGCCGTGCAATGGCCGGGCGATACGGGCGACGAGGAGATCAGAATTCAGACTCCAGACTCCAGAAATTTCCACAATTCACAAAGGAGTGAAAAACCTCGTGGTCTTCATGGTCACGGAGAGCGTGAAGGTCCCAAAACGATCCAACCTAAGTGATTTAGCAAAACGAGTCGCGGGCTCGTCATCACAGACATCACAGACGTCTCCTATGTGCAGGATTCGGAGGGGACGCATCCTCCAGCCGCACGAGGGAGTACCGGTACCGGTAAAAGTAATTCGACCGTGGCACCAGCAGCACATAGCAGCACCTCGAAACAGTGATTAACAGACGTGTACGGAGTGAGTACTAGGAGCGTGTGCAGCTCCCACAAGCAAGCATTCCATTTTAATCAGAAACTCGCGTGGAGTACTGAGCAGCGTCTTGGATCATCTTGGACTCACAGTCAGACTAAGCCTCTGAGCTCGCTCGCCGCAACGGCATCTTGCCTTTTGATTTAGGTGCACAAAACCAATCAGTCAACTTTCAACTCCACCCATCTTCGCTACTCCAGCGCTACTTTGACTGTAATCTCTTCTCTTTTCACAGTCAATGAACATTTTTTGAGTGATCGCACGCACTTGCGCAAATTCACTTGGACCTTCACATGCGAAAGCGACGACCTCGGGTACCTGGGGTACCTCGGGACCGGCACACGACAGACAGAGCCTGTGACTTGAATGGATGGGGATGGCGTTTGAGGATGTTTGAGGAGAGAGATAGTGAACGATTGACTGTGAAGAAAGAAGTCTTACGATCGCACATCATCTTCATGCGCGAAAAAGACCTGGATCAAGCGTCTCACGCACACAGCCGATGCGCGTCATGGCTGTCTTTTTGCTGTACTCAGTACTCGTACATTTACCGGCCACAGTGTGGTTTGGTGGGTGGATGGACGTGGTGGTGGTCTACCTTCAAGGATAAGTATTCCATCTCCCATCTCCTTGTTAGTCAGTTGACATGAGTTGACTGAGAAATCAAGATCAAGATAATCAAGATGTATGCACCGGTACCGGTACTGACAGTGAGTACCGGCAAGTTATACACAATGCGCCACAGTGACAAATTTTGTCAGGTTTTGTCAGCTGCCTCGTCGGAAAAGTCCAAAAGTCTCTGTCTGGTTTGATCGTCATGTCAAAACTACCGGTACCAACAAAGTTAGCACACCAACTCGCCAAACTCCACCCCTGCTCTGTGGGGAAAGAAGCTCGTCTTCGGTCTAACCGTAAGTTATTGCTTCAGTGACTGTGCTTGCTTCTTGCCAACCTTTTCATCCATCAACCAAAGGATTGACAGTGTCATTGAAAGTGAGTTAGTGAGTGTGCGAATGAATCCCTCAATTCATTCCATTCATTCGCTTCCTCCATTTCCTTTCTTTCCCTCATCACCACTCACACTGCCCTCCTGATTGCGAGTTGCCAAGTGTTTCGTTTCGTTTCGTTTCGTTATGTTTTGTTTTGTTGGTTTTGTTTTCTATTAGTAGCGGCGCATCTCAGTATCTTCTTAGCTCTCGTTTATCTATCAGCTCAGTGTCTGTCTATCCATCCCTGTATCCTAGTCTGTCTGGCGACGCGAGGACTCTGAGTTGTGAAGGCACAAACAATCAATCAATCAATCATCCATCAAACACTCGAACAAACAGACAAACAAACACATAAAGATAAGGCAGGCTCTGCGCAGACGTCCAAAGTCGCCGTCTCAGTGTACCCGAGTACTCAGTCGACGCAGTTGCAAGGGCGTAAGGCTATCGGCTCACCGTCGTGGCAGCCGCTAGCGAGTGGTTGCTTTGACGCACTCGGTCGTTGGAGGTTTCGGAAAGGGTTGCGGCAAGTGAGTTGGGCAAGCTGGCTTTCCGGCGCGGAGTGCGAGGACTGTGCAGTCTAATGGCTCGCAAAGTGAACGCCACGGACGTGGCCGAGCCGTTCAGGCAGGAAACCCAGAGCTTGATCTCGGCACTGCCTTCCGGCGTGAAGCCGCTTCTGGTCGGGTTTCTGGCGAGCAGTGACCCCGCCAGCCGAAAGTACGCCGAGTGGACCGGCAAGTCGTGTGAACAAGACGGCATCAAGTTTGAGCTCCGCGAATGCGAGCCTTATGACTTGGAAGACAAGCTCACGGAGGCCAACGAGGACCCGAAAGTCCATGGAATCATGATCTACTACCCGTGCTTCGGCAGCGTTCCTTCGTTCTTCGGCGGAAGAATGGACGACCACCTGAGGGACTCGGTCGCTGTGGAGAAGGATGTGGAGGGCCTCTGCTTCACGTACAGGCAGTACCTGTACCACAATGTTCGCAACCTCCCGTTCATGGACGGAACGACTTCTGACAAGAAGTGCCTGCTGCCGTGCACACCGCTGGCGATCATCAAAATCCTCGAGTACCTGAATGTGTACGACCAAAAGCTGCCAGTTGGCGATCGCATGAGTGGACAGACCGTGACTGTCATCAACCGCAGCGAGATCGTCGGACGACCTCTTGGGGCAATGCTTGCAAATGACGGTGCGGACGTCTACAGTGTGGACATTGACTCGATCTATCTCATGCGCCGAGGCAAGATGCTTCCAAGCGAGATTACCGCCGAGGAGGCGTGCAAAAAATCTCGCGTCATCGTCACTGGTGTCCCGACCTCAAACTACAAGCTGCCAACGGAGTGGGTTCAACCCGGAACAGTTGTCCTCAACGTGTCGCACTTCAAGAACGTGGACGAGGAGGCGCTCATGAAGGTGGACGGCGTCCAGTACGTTCCTCTTGTTGGCAAGGTCACGGTAGCAATGCTTGAGCGCAACTTGATCAGGCTCATCAACAACTTTCATCTCCCTGATTCGAACGTCAAAGTCATTGAAGCTGGAGGTCGACTTGTGAAAAAGTAGAGCTGCTAATGCTCTTCCCCATTTCTTTTCCGTTCGGCAGAGGCTCCGTCTTGTCAACTGCACCATGCGCCCTGCCGGGCTTTTGCTTCCCACTTTCCAAACTTCCTCCGGCGGTTCTCATATAATGAACAGAATTATTTGCATGTCTCGTTTTGGTGCACTCCATGTATTCATGTGTCAAATAGAACCATGTTCACGTTGCGAACTGCATCGTAACGCTAAAGGAGTGCTGCCTCCAGGATCAATTTTTTACTGACTGTATGGTGCCGCTCAGCCATCGAGCGCAATCTGCAATTTTCATTGCTGCTCGAGCCTTCGACCTCAGGGAGCGGTTTGTTGCCAATCTCAGCAGCGCTTTCTCTTCGCGCCAGTCAGAACTTTTTTTCTTGACAGTGAACATCGATTGTTGACTGCGAGTTTCCATCCGAAAAGGCCCAAACATTGTACTTTAATGTGGGTAACGTAGAGTACGAGAGATTCTTGTGTACCATATATATATATGTTTAAAAAAAAAGAGATACTCTTTATTCTCGCACTAGTTGCGTGCGAATCAAGGTCAGTTACACGACGAAGCTTATTTATGTCCCCATGATAAATCCTCCTCAATTTCGTCTTCGATTCCATCCTCGTCATCGCTTGGGTCATGCTTCCTCGAATACCCGGTTTCTGTGTAAGAGTCCGCGCCAACGGCCTGGGCAACGGTGTCCAGCAAATGTGGATCCAAAAAGGGGCCTAGCGCGATTCCACGAGATTTCATCTTCTCGATTAGCTGGTGAGCTCGGTCCATGTCGCGATTTTGGAAGTGGAACTCAATGAGGGTCGAAAAGATGTCTCCAACACGAAGAGCGGAGTTAACTTCAGGATGAGAGAGAAGCGATGTGCAGACTCTCTCAGCCTCTTCTGGGTCGGAAGAGAATAGCTTCTTGGCGTGCACAAAGCGCTCAATCAAGGAGATGCGTTGCTGAATAGACATCAACATTTCGTCTTTGACACTCTGATCGTCGATTTTGCTGCAGTACTTTGCTGCCTCCTTCATGGCTGCCAAAGATTTACCGTAGTCGCCGTAGTCTTGCTCGAGCTGGGAGCAAGCTTCATAAAAGCCAGCAAGCTGTTGGAAGGCCTTCGCCTTGGTGTAAAAGCTGATGATTGATTTCATGATTTCTGGATCATTGCGCCAGTCAAGGCTCTGCAAGTAATTTGCAGCGAGAACGTAGATTTCTCGCGACCTAGAAACTCCGGCGAAGAAGATGATTTTCTCCGTGTCACCAGAGCGCAAGAGGCACTTCATTGCTTTCAGACGGTCTCCAGCTTGGGTGTACTTTTTGGTGGCAAGATGGTACGACTGCTGTTTCTTGCAGCACTTTGCAAGGTTCTCCAGCAGCTGTTGGCGGCGCTCATTGTGTTCTTTGATCTTGGCCATGAGTTTCGGGCTCTTTTTCGCGGCGTCGTTCACCTGCATCTTGTTTAGAGTCATTCGCTCGGCCATGTCTTCTGAAATCATCACCTTCTTATTGTAGCATAATTCGAGTGCGGTTTCATACTCCCCTGCGGTAATGTACAAATGGACAGCCTTGTCGAACTTGTTGTGGCCAATGAAAAACTCAGCACATCTGATCATAATTTCAGGAGACGACCCTGGGCTGGTGTCGGGGTCGTACTCCTCCCGTGGCGTGAGCCCGCTTCCTCCGACGGACTTTGACTCGACGTCGTGGCCAGGAGAGCTGTTTCCTGATTCGGGTCGAGCAGGCTTGGACAAGGAGAGGCTGTCCGCAATATTTGTAAGCAAGTCAAACAGCTGAGTTCGAAAGCACAGGTCCAATGCGCGGGGAATGTTGCCACCCTTTTGGTAAAGTACGACGGCGTCTTCGTGAAGGCCTTTGCTCTCCAAATACCGCGCAGCATCGATCATCGTGCTCTTTGGTGCTCGAAGCGCAAGGTTCACGATTTCGCGATCAAGCCCGCTCTCTCGGGCCAGGCGCACTGCATGGTTGTACCTGCCGGCGCGAGAGTAGAACTGAATCGCCTCGTTGCTCCTTCCTTCTTGCTCGCACTGTCTTGCGAGATGATAAGAAGCTGCTTGGTTGGAGGAGTTGAGGGCAATCTCGCTGGCGGCTTGGATGTTGCCTTGGAAGCAGTGAACGCGAACAAGGGAGAGGTCCTCTCCTGCACGCTGGTACACTTGAATGGCACGGTCGTACTCGCCGAGGCTCTCGCAGTATTGTCCCCACCACTTGGTGAGGTCTTCGTCGCATTGCGACTGGATGTAGCTTTCCAGCTCGTCGATACGATCGGCGCTGTAGAGCATGCGAGGAACCTGCTTTCGATGGGTTCCCGAGGCCTCAAAGTTTGCGATTGCGGCTTTGAAGTCTCCCATGGACTCCAAATGCCGGCCGTACTCGAAATGAGTCTCCCTAAGGTGAATGCGATCAAAGCTGTTTGCAACCTCCAGTGCCTTTGTCCACTGTCCACTCGACCGTAACATGCGATTAAGCAGGTCATAGCGGCCACACTCAATGTAGAGACGCTCCGCGTCGTCCAGCAATCCAAGTTGAATTGCGACGGACGCAATTTGCGCCTCGAGCTCATTTTCGCGCTTAGCTTCGCGAAGCGCTGCAGCCCCGCGGGCGTGGCCCATGTTGCCCATGCACATCTCCGCTACATCCAGGCGGCGTGTCTTGACGCACATGTGAGCCATGTTCTCCCAGACAGACACATTGTCTATGAGCTTGACCGCACGGTAGGCTTCGTCCATGTTGCCGATTGTCAGAAAGTAACTAAAGTCGATGAGAGCCTTCTTAGTCTCGTCGTCGAGCTTCGGGTCCATGCCGACAAAGTCGCGCATAGTCTTTCCCTTAAGGCGAGGGGTCCCGTCGACGGGTTTGGAGATGAAGAATAATCTTGGGACGCGGATTCCAATAAGCGCATCTAGCCCAGCATCCATGGAGAACGAGTCTTGCATCATCACACCGACGCGTTCGTCCGTGGCGAACAATGTCACAATTTCTACCTCCGCAACGTCGGTAGCACCCTTCTTCCGGCCCCGCCAGGAAATGCGAATCTTTTTAAGCCTCTCGCGCTCTTTCTCTGCTTCGACCTCCTCCTCAGACTTTGCAGGGCCAATGCCGCTGACTTCGTCCTCGTCAGTGGTGTGGCGGAGGCGACTTCCTCGCAAGAGCTCGGAGGTCTTTGGCGCGGGCGCGTCCTCGAAAACGCTCAGGCTCTTACCCACCCTTTTGGCCTCACAAGCCAGGAGCTTGGGCTCTTGATTGTCCCAAAAGTGAGACACAGGCTGTCTGGTGGGCCCAAAGTCGTACGGCTGTATTTCATCCTTGTCAAGATTCCACACGTGGATTCGAGTATCTGGCTCACACATTGACTGGCCGCGCACGACGTCGCTGATGATACTGACTCTACTTCCATCGGCATTACACTTGATGGATCGAATTTCACCCAAAGGGATTTGCTTGAGGGACTTGCCGCTCTTGGTTCGCTGCTGCTGTACAAATCGCGTTCCTGAGCCGATCTGGCGCGGTTCACGCCTGGAAACATCGAACACCTTGATGACCCCTTTTGCAGTAGCCACCGCGAGAAATTTTCCATTGATACTAAGAAAGCGAGGATCACCTTCGGTTTCTGAGAACGAAATGTCTTTTCTGGAAACCCCCTGAAGGTTGGTGACCTCCAGCTTGCTTCCCACCGTTTGAAATATAGTTTCCCCGTAGAGCGCCATCGCTTCGGCGGTGGACGGGAAGCTCGCCACCTTGTCGAGAGTCTCTTCCAGAAACTGGTACACTTCTGCCTTCTTGTTGTTCCACACAAGGAGGTGGGTGTCGTTCACGTCGATACCCTTGATGCGCAGACCCACATGTGTTTCGAGCCGCAGGGAGGCACCACGCTGAACTACAAGGCGCTGCGCCGAGATCTGCATGGCAGCAACGTCTCCGCGCAACGCGCGATGGAGAATTGTCTCATTCATTATCGAGCAGCTGTTTGCCATAACCACGGATAGAACAGATTCTTTTGGGGCCCAGCCAATGGAGAGCACCGGGGCGGCCGTGGCGCTAAGTGTAGCAACGTTTTCCCAGCTGGTTGCGTCGCTCTTGGGGAACTCAAAAATCTTGCGATCCGCAGCATTAGGCAGAGAGGAGTGTGAGGCTGAGTTCTCCTTATTGTCGGCTTCTGGGGAGCGAACGTCCTCCACGAGGCGGGCGGACTCCCCGACGAATCTCCACAAGAAGATTTTGCCAGTGTTTGTGCTTGCCGCTAGCACGCGAGTTCTGGGGTTGAAGCAAATATCTGTGATGACATCGGACCTGGACCCGCCCAGCGAAGGCGCTGCGCTGTCTTTGCTTTCTGAATCGTCTTCGTCAGGCCTGTTGAGCTGCACGATTCCGGACGCGCTGGCGCTGCTGATGTGGTAGCTTCGTTCGTTGGGTAGGTCCCAGAAACGCACCACCGCCTCCGGGGCGCAGGTGGCGAGCAGCCCCGGGCTGGTCCACACTGCCTTAGAGATGCCGCCAGCACGGCCCGCAGCGGCGCTCACGCTCAGGCGAACTCGCGCAACTTCGACGAGGGCTTCGGCGTCCTGAGTTCCTTTGGCCCCTTCGTCCGAGATGCGCAGCTGCACCATGACGCAGTCCTCCGTGAGCACCGCGAGCCTCTGTGCCTCTTCGCACCACTGCATCGCGCGCACGCCCGCGCCCACGTCCACCCTCGCGCACAGTTCGTTCCCGCTGTTCACGTCCAGCAGCGCCACCGCGCCGTTTGCTGTACCGACAACGACTTTTTGCGGAGGCGTGGGCAGCTCCTTCTGCGACTCCCGGTACTCCCTGGTCAGAGCCCATGCGCAGCATGCTACCTTGCCATTCCTGCTCCCACTTCCGGGCTCGCCGACTTGGGCCTTGCACGCGAGCGCCAGGCGGCCACGGTAGTCTGTGCGCCAAATTGCGACCGTACCGTGGTCGTCGGCAGTGAGCAATCTGCCTCCTTCCGGGCTCCAGTCCACGAGCCTGACGGGGCTGCCCAGATGTGCGGACAGGTCTTCCTTCGTGTTGCCGCCGTTGCTATCCTTGACGTTGGACAGCGTGACCGCGCCGTCGCTCCACCCGCACGCCAGCGCTTTGGACCGCGGCCGCCAGTCCATCGCCACAGCCACGGCGCCGTTCTCCCTCTGGAGCGACCAGTCTGCGGCGGCGTCTCCTTCCTCCGAGAAGAAGCTCACGCCGCCGCCATTCGACGAGCCCATTTCGCCCGCCGCGTCCTTGCCCTCGCGCGACCCATTGCGAGAGGACGGCGAGGAACCAGAGGGGGCTGCAAACGAAGCGGCGAGGATCGACTCGGTCTTGCACCAGCTCGCGCACAAGGCGCCGCGCGACTCGTCCACGGGAAAGTCGATGAATAGAGACATCTCCGCTCTCCACCCTCCACCCTCGACCCTTCGCGCCGCCTCTATGCCCCTCTATCTCCGCAGAGGACCGCCCCAACGCACCGCCAAAGCACCGTCGATCAAGATCAAAATCAAGATCAAGATCAAGATCAAGATGAAGAAGAGACCCAGCGACGCGAGACGCGAAACTCCAGACTCCAGACTCCAGACTCCAGTCTCGAGCCGAGAGAGAAAGAGCGATTGATTGACACACCGCAGAATAAAGCAAGCAAGCAAGCAAGGATGCAAGCAAGCAAGGATGCAAGGAATGGACAGAGCGGCTGACAGACACGAACAAACCGAAGAGCAAGCGCGAAGACAGGGAAGCGATTCCGCGAGTATAGTTTCCAGTCTTTGCTGTCTCCGCGAGTCGGCCACCACGCACACAATCGCAATGACTGACTGCCTGACTGACTGAGTAAGTGAGTAAGTGGAGCGACTTGCCTTCTTGGCACGTGTCCGCGCGTACACTTCACTCAGAGCTCGGTCCTCTCTCTCTTTCTCTTTCTCCACTGTCTGCAACAGCTATGACCTAAGTGTCACCTATGAGACTTATAAGACTTCTGAGACGTTTGCAACTCTTTCTCTCTCTCTCTCTGTCTCTCTGTCTCTCTGTCTCTTTGTACACTTCGTTTAGCGTATCCGCTAGTCATCCCTACGCTCCGTGCATTTCCCACTTTGGCATAGGTTCCTCGCCTAACGCCGCGGATAGAAGTTTACCTACCGGGGACCGTAGGACCGCTCCTGAGCGTTGTGAAGGCGGCGCTAGCTGGGAGTAAGACATGGTATTGGGGTGGTAGGGGGTGGTACGTGCGTGTGTGGAATCGGCGGTTGGAGTGGTGTTATGGAATGTGGTAGAAATGGTTAGTGACCAGGCTGGGAGACCGTTGAGGAACCAGGAACCGGGGCTCAGCTCGGCTGATTGGGAGCCAGCAAGTCGCAGAACGGAACCGGATTCGCGGAACAGGGGAAGAAGCGTTCGTTTGATCTTTGTTACGAAACAAAGACAAAGCAAATTCCACTGACCAAGCAAGGAGTCTTTTGATGGCGTGGCGATCGCGGAGGTCAGAAGCTGAAGCTGTCATAACCGTGGTGGCCATCCTTCGCTCTGCTTTGGGGAATGATAGTTGGAACGGGACATATATTTTTTCTGTGGGCTATATGATATTCTCGAAGAAGGAGAAGGGGAGAGATCCCATCTACTACTGCATGGACAGTTTCATCATGGTTGTCAAATTTGTTCCAAGTCTCCCTGTCGATTCTTTCAGTCCTCTCAACGAAAACGCGTCGTGGAAGAAAGAAATAAACTTACCAGCCTTTGCGTCCCGGACACACACACAGTCGATTGATGCACACACTTCGAACTCATGATGGCCAAGTGTAAAGTTCGTGGCGGCGAGAAAGTTTCCGAGAACGGCGAGATAGTGGCGAAAGGCAGGAGAAGGAAAGCGAGCAGAGGGGATTGATCTGGTTGAGCGCGAGGCGTTTCTTCCTCTTGCTCTCCATGCTCCGTAGGTTAGAGCAGAGACTGAGCAGAGCAGGCAGCCATTGCAGTGACAGCAGTGACCCTGCCGGGATCAGTTCACAGTCGAGGAAAGCTTCCTGCAAAATATGTGGATCGGAGTTGGGACGCTCTCTTGGGGGCACCAAAGGTCGTCGGGGGGCTTTCCAAATTCCGAACCATGAGAGCAGAGTGGCCAAATGTGTGGTGGCCTCACAGATTTCTGTGTAGTAATTCTAGTCGTATGATCTTTTGTGCTCTTGTGACCAGTTTTTGTTACTTTCTGAATGATTCCGACCGCTCGCGACTATGCCGTTTATCTACCAAATCGATGGTTCTCCACCTCTTGGCCGCTTGGCTTATGAAGTCGTCGCGGACTAGTGTCAACTTCTTTCAAAAGGTCCATAAAACGCAGCGAAAGCTGGAGCTGTCCCCTCAAATGCCGAATGGTGATCTCTGCAATGAGCATCAATGAGCTCAGTGATGCTCTTTGCAAGCGTAGTGCTCGTGAACTCGGACAGATCTGTGTGCATCAGTGGACTTGCAGTTGACTTGGCGATCGCCAGTGAATGCGAAGCATTCGAAAGTGTGGTTCTTTCCCGCTTCTTTCTGTCTACCTGACCGTCGTGTCCTTCCGTGTGAGCCTCTCATGTGCAATCCATCCATCCACTCATCCACCCGTCCCTCGATCCTTACTTCCTCTCTTTCTACCTCCTTCCTGCCTTCCTTCCTTCCTTCTTTCCTATCTTTCTTTCTTTGCAGGGGATTCGTGTTGGTGCTGCACGATCATAAATGCGTAGTGCTGGATTCGGCTTGATGGCGATCCAATTCACAGTCAACCCAGAGCTCGCGCGAGGGTATGCGCGACGCTTTCCTGACAGATAAATTACACTTGGACACTTTACACAAGTCTGTGATCTGCAATGATCCTTCCTTCTCCCTTCCTTCCTCCCTTCCTCCTTTCACACAAGCTAGTAGATGGTCCGGACTCGAAATAAAGCCGCATCGACTGCAGTGATTCATTTTCACTTTCGGAGAGAGCAAGTTCTCCGAAGTTGTCCATTATACATAGAACCACCACGTGTACTACAACCCAGTGAAAAAATATCGTGAAAAGACGGTACCTAGTACCAGTTACGAGAGTATCAATGGTACTGGTAAGTAGTGCTCCGTTTATGCACATCATAGATCATCATAGATTGATTGTTAATCAATCAGGGCTACAAAATTGGGGCTTTTGGAAATTCACGGCAATTTCTTCAAGTTGACTTTTATGTATTTATGGTAGAAACGGCGCCAACTAGGCTCGGAACTAGAAAATGGCACTACGGCTAATTGGCTCGTGGCTCGTGCGCATTGGAAAGGTAGGCAGGTTGATGGATTGATTGATTTCATTAAAGTTTTCAAGTTTAGTTAATTCTCCTTGCCATTCCGGTTGACGAGAAGTAGGCCTGCTGCCGATGAGCCCACACTGCGGACGGTTCGAACCCAAGCATGGAGAGCGACTCGTGACACTAGCGTCAGCAGTCAGTCCCCAGGGGAACACGAGCCACTATGGCGAAAGTACGGGTGCTAGTGAAATACATAAACAATACTTAGAAGTCCGCGAAACCTGCCTTTTACTCCGCGCGCGAGAGAATCGCATTGACTTTGACTTTGACGTAAAAGGCCATCATGGCAAGTAATTGGAGCGAGTTTAGCGGCCGTTGGCTCGCATACAGCGAGACGCGCTCGACTGGCTGGCTAAGAATGGCTCACGCAAAAAGCTTCTCAGGTTGACGAAAAAGCAAGGGTACTGACTGTGAGTCCTAAAGTAAGCTGTGTTTGGCGGATCTCTCAACTTCTTCTAGAGTTGAATTCGAAAACCCTTGGCGCTACCGAGCGCGAGCTACGAAAGCGACGCTTGGTGAGTGTTGTGAGTGAGAGTGCGAAGGTGAGACGGTTTGATAAACTTAAAGGAGGAAAGGTAATTGCTATCAGGAGGTTGGAAAACACAGGAGGTGAGAGAGGGATTTGGTAGGTAGGAAGTACTGGTACGCTAACAGCTCTCCATTTCGTGCGATTTGGACGGCTTTCTCAGGCTTCTTCTTCGCGTAGAAGGCGCGTGACCACTGACGGATTTTGCTTTTCCAAGTCAAATCGCATCGCGCCCAAGGGTACGAGTACGAGAGAATCCATAGTTTCGAACGTCGAAAAGCTTGCCTTACGCCTTCCTTCCTCGGCCATCCTCGGCCCTTCCAACCCCGGACGGACGTGATCGCAGGGCGCCCAAGCCAGGATAGCAGCACTGGGTACAGCCTCCGCCTCGCAGGAAATTTGGAAGTCATCGACCGGGTCACTTCATGTCGGATCTGTGAGTTTGGCCTGGCTTATCCATTACCATCCTTCCATCCCCACGCCAGCGTACGTAAGCTGCCTTAAACCGGGTCGCTACGGCCAAATGGGGGGAATGCAGGCACCAGGGGCGCCTAGGCTGTTGATGCGCGAAACCTTTCAACTCCGAAGGCACTTGGAGCACACCTGCTGACAGGTTGTTGTGAATCGCAGTTTTAACTTCTCGTAGTTGCTCTCCCTGCCTGAGAGACTTGAGAGCGATGGTAAGTACCGCACTAGCGTGCGTCCACGAGTCGCCTTTGCGATGCGCCTTGTTGATCCTTGTTGCCCGTTCAACACTGTGTTTTTTCCTCTCTCTCTCTCTCTCTCTCTTGCGCTCATTTTGACACAGACACACACACTCACTCACACGGACAGACAGAGAGACAGAGAAAGAGAGATAGAGAGGAGGCGGTGGCAGCTCTCGCAAGGCGTGTTCAAGTTGACACCGCGGTGCACCGGTCCTGGGTACATATCTCCTAGAATAGATTTTGCCTCTGGCTTCTGTGGCTTTCAAGTCATTGGTGCTAAAATGAAGAAGCTTGAACGAAAGGCAAGGTCGAGTCAGTTCATGGCACCTGGCGCCACATTCTGGGCGTCCGGCGCAAAGGCGATGCAAATCCTCACGAGAAACTGTGCGTCTGAGAGATTGTTTGTCTCGAGGTTTCAGAGCCAACAGCCGTGAAGTGGACGCAGGACGCCGGACGCCGGACGCATGAGAGTGTGGTTTTGCCTTTTCGCCTCCAGAGATCTCCGGAAGGAAGCGAGGCAGGCAGGCAGGGAGGCGGCTTGTCAGGTCTAAAAGTTGCCTCTGAAAGATTTGTGTCGTGAAAATCTCGACAATTGTGAGCCGCTCATGACCATCTGCACTGCACAGTCGCGGTCGCAGTCGGTCTGGAATGCATTCGCAGTTAGTCTGTCCATCCATAGTTTGGCGCGTTGCTTCATTCATCTACAAAATGAACATTCACAGTCAATGAACGTGAACATAAACATGAACAAGACGGAGTTGGCGGCCTAAAGCTCTTCATAGATGGGGAAACGGACTCGGCAGTGACTTGCATCCGTCCCGGTCCCCATCGCCATCATTTCTTTTTGAGACGGGAAAAGATAACGAATAATTGATGTCCAGAAATGCAAAGATTTTGAGCTGTGAAATTCCAAGTCGCAAGTCGTAGTACAAAATGCACCCAAGTGATGCAGTAAATGTCCAGTATATGTCCACGTAGGACTACGTCTTTCCATCCCACTTCCTTTCTTTTTCTTTCTCTTTGTCGCCTCACAGAATTTACAAGTCAGACAGCTCCTCACAAAAACGCACGATGATACGGAGTACTTTTGAGTTTCGTACTTGCAAAAACCTCCTTCCCTCTCCTCCGTTCCTCTCACTCTCTCTCCCCCAGTCAAGTCAGTTCAACCAGAGTTCAGAATACAGATTCCTAAGGTTTAATATACACCCCCCGCAACAGTCCCTCTCCACAACTTTCTGTCTCCCAATACTGCTACCCGTACCTCGCGGCACCGCGCTACCCCTGCCTCCTCCCGCTCCTCGTAGCCGCTTCTACTTCTTCCTTGAGTCGGAGTAGCATACGGGTAAGCCCATAATAAGGAGAGCGCACACAAGTAACGAAGTTGTGCGGTAAGTTCGCGCTAGAGGATGTGTAGTACTGTTTTGCGGATTGTGCCCGTTTTCGGAGTCAGCAACTTTTGCTTTTGAATTTGATTTTGATTCTTTTTAAAAAAATTGAAATTCATAAATTCTTCATAATCCGCTTCGATTTTCTTTCGCTTTTAATTTAGTGCTGCTGCGGAAGAAGAATCAGTACGACCAGATCTTGGCGGACGGGAGAGGCAAAGTGTTAGATTGCCTCCAAGCTCTAAAAAAAGGGCCAAGGAGAGCGGGGACAAGTGACGAATGACAAGGCCGCGAGATAGACTCGCATTGTGACCGTGTGGCGCTTCTTGCCAGATCCAAGGACGACACGAGCAGAAAAGCACAAGCAGGGATGAACTTGCATGGCGTGCCGCCGACAGGCATAGAAGGGCCAAAGTACTCAGTACTGGGTTCGGAGAGCGTTGATGTCGTGAACTTCGCTTACGTTGCGTTTGCTAGGCTTTTCGTCTCGTAGCGCAGAGCATATGATGAGGATTGACTGTGAGTGCGAGTTGGGGAGGACGAGTGCCGAGTATTGCACTGGTACTGGTACTGGTTCCGGGACGGCAGGCAAAGCGAAAGCTGGCTGAGGAGGGAGAGAAGAGTTGGGGAGGGGGCGCGATCATCATGAGTCATGACTCATGATGATGGATGCCCTTACGGTATTGCAGTAAGCCTCGTAGTGCATTACACTCGTGTCAACGCGTGTCAGCAGGAGTGGCATGCGAGTTGCCTTTCAAAGAGAAGCGAGAGTTTCGCTTATTTTTTGTGACGAATTACTCTACGATACAGTGCACTAGCGACCACTCTCTTTTGCACGACTCGGAAGTTTGCAAATGGGAGCATACTTTCCTCCTAGAATTCCTATTCAACTCAACTTTGCTGTGTGAAAATACATCGGGAAGGAAAGTATTCGTCGTGTTGCAGACCTGAAACGAGAACCGTCAGCTCGAAGCAAGCAAGCCAGCCAACGAACGGGAAGGTGAAACCATGGCTGAAGTGAAAGAAGGTAGCGCGTCCCCCATTGAGGAGGACGCAGCAAGCTTTCCATCCATCGAAGATGATGGCGCAACGACCCGAAAGACCATCTTTGGCCTGAGCCGATGGAGGGTTGCGCTCGGCGCTGTTGCCGTGGTGGCAATTGCTGCAATTGCGGGCATTTCGGCGAGCATGGTATCTGGCAGCGAGGGGGAATCGGACGTTCAGTACGCAACGCTTCTGGATTCCGCCGAGTGGGCTACCAAGGACAAGATTTATCCATCGTACGATGTTGTCAGCAGCACGTCGGACATTAAAGTTTATGGGCAATACAACAACGGGTACTATTATTTCATGCTGGAGCCAATTTCCAGCGTTAACTACTTTACCGGCACACAGATCCTCTTCCTTGATCTTGACCAAGACAAATCCACTGGCCACACTCTCGGAACAAGCGAGTATGCTCCAACAGGAACTGACCTCTACTTGAAGGCGACCGCGAACGGCAGTGGCTCCTGCACAATCGTTGAAGTCTACACGGGATGCACAGAGGCATACGCAGTCAGCAGTGGCGAGTCCTGCCGCACGCTCGTGGCCAACCTCACCCTCAACACCGACTTTGCAACTTCCACCGCAAAAGTAATTGAGATCAAGGTTTCTGAATCCAATTTGCTGACTTGGTCCGGACTCTCTAGCCTCAACGGAGACATTGGTGTGAGTGCAATCTTCTTTTACAATAATGGACCTACCGGAGGAGTCGCATTGCCATCCTCCTTTTTGAGCGAGATGATCTTGTACAAGATGACCGACACTCTGCCAGCCTGCACAGGAACCACTTCCGACGTCCGCGCTGCTGTGGTGTTCAGCCACGATGTGTCCAGGAACTTTTACGACGAGAAGTCCTATTCAAACTTGTTCGCAGCCATGCAGTTCCAACTCATGCAGGCCGGAGTGCCACACGATCGCATCTACTTTGAAACCATGCTCGATGTTGCCAACATTTGCCATTACGATGTTCTCGTCGTACCATATCTCGCATATGTAAATCAGACCAACTGGGCCGATCTGCGTCGTTCCATGTACTTTGCAGTCCACTACTACGGGGTCGGTGTTGTCTTTGCGGGAGACTTTGGAACCGTCGACGCGGACACCAAAAGCCCTGTCGAGGGCGATCCATACTATCTCCAGCAGTACCTCTTTGGAATCGAGGACGCCTCCCCGGTCTACATGAACGCCTCTAGCAACGCTGTCTATGTGGCCGACACCACCGTGACCTCCATCTTCGCCGACCGTACCATGAACGAGGAAGTGATGAACAGCACTTATGCCAATACTTTTGCGAACATGTTCATTCCCGCGACCAACACCTCGTTCACCGTCACTACCGTGGCCACCCAGTACTTGGTGAGCCACGAGGGAACCGGATCGGTGTACAATGCTATTCTTGCATCTCAGCTCAGCACGGCCAACAACCCCTTTGGAGTGCGATCCGGACGTGTGGTGCAGTTCAGCACCATCGAGGTTTTGGCAAACAAGGATCTCGTGTGGCGTGCCGTCAACTGGGTCTTGAGCGGTTCCACTGGCCTAGACGCTGACTTTGGCATTCTTCTCGGCAGAAACCCAAGCATCTTTGTGACTCGTGTGGACTGTGACCAGTCCATGTTTTCAGACGAAGTTACATACCTCTACCCGGACTATACGACCGTTCTTACCGAGTGGCATGACAACTATAACCATGTGGCATCCCAGTACGTCAACATTGGAAGCAGCACCGATGATTTTGAGTACACCGACTGGACATATTCAAAGAGTGTGTACGAATCATGGATTGCGCTCGAACACGAGCTTGGCAGTCATAGTCTTACACACCCGCACAACATCAGTGCACTGACCGAGGCGCAGCTCAAGATCGAATTCGATGACGCGCAAAGTTACATTATGGGCAACATGAGTCTTTCGCGCCTCGGAACGGCACAGCCTGGCAACCCAGAAAACATCGACACATACTACATCGTTGCAGACTATGTCAAGGACACCTACTGGAGCAGCAGCTACAGCGGTGTCGGTGCAGGCTATCCAAACGCAATTGGCTTTGCTACTGTGAGCGGGCTGAGAGCGGGCGAGGGCGATGCGGAGAACCCTGGACCAGTTTACATTGCTCCAAACATGTACTTTGACTTTACTGTGAACGAATATTGGAACAAGACTCCTGCTGACGCAACCGCTTTCTGGCAAGCACAGTGGGACCAGTACACCAAGGAGTACAGCAACATGCCAGTCATCGTGTGGCCAATCCATGACTACGGCCCGACCGATTGGAACGACTCAACTCTTACCACTTTCACTAAGGGCAAGTACACCAAGGAGCAGTTCTCCAATCTCATTGCGACGGTACAAAAGGAGGACACCGAGTTCCTCACCCTCATGCAATTGTCCGACCGCATTCGAGCTTTCAACAAGGCATCGCTTACGTTGACCGAAAATTCCACTGACGTCTACATTGTCTCTGTCCCTGCCGTGTCCGGGCACAGCTATGGAACCATGTCAGTGCAGTTACAAACTGCCGGCAAAGTCATCGATAGCGTTGATGGCTGGTATGCGTACAACGACGAACGCATTTTCCTCCCTCGCGACGCTGGTTCGTTCACCGTTCGAACTGCAACTTCTACCAGGTCGGATGCTCCAACGCACATCTCGAAGCTCGACATGCGCATGGAGTTGATCAGCTGTTCAGGGGATGGCATCGACCTCTCGTTCCAGGTAGTCGGACGCGGAAATGTCACCGTCGCTCTTTACCCAGAGTACGGAGTCAAGGACATCTTCGAGTACACTGGGGCTACTTCTGTGACCAGAACGGGAAGCACTGCGGTTCTCAACTTTAAGCAGAATGGAACTCACACCGCGACAGTGAAAGTTACCCCTACCGCAATGCCAACAATTTCGCCAACAAGATCGCCTACTGTTTCTCCAACGAAGTCGCCCACTGCTGCTCCTTCAGTCTCTCCAACCCCAAAACCGAGTGAGTCACCGACCTCGGAGCCAACCACATCGCCCACGAAGAGCCCAACTGGCTCCCCATCAAAATCTCCGACGGGAGCCCCAACGGCTTCTCCGACCCCAGAGCCAACGATGTCGCCAACCACTGCCACCCCGACAATGACGCCAACCACTGCCACCCCAACCTTGTCGCCTACCACTGCATCTCCGACTACGACAAAGTCTCCCACACTCCCACCTTCCACAGCCCAAGGAGCCGAGACCCCAACGAGTTCTACTGACTCCGGCAGCCTCACCGGCGCCGAAGACGAAAGTTCCAATAGTGGAGTGGTTATTGGCGGTGTTGTTGGTGGAATCGCAGCTCTTGGACTCGCAGGAGCTGGGGCTGCATACTTGATGCGCAAGCGTGCGCAGGATGCGGGAGTTGCCGCAATGGGCGCGCCTCAGGCAATCGAGCACATGTTGTGAGGTATTGAACATTAATGTTTCTTGATTCTACGTCTTCTCCAAGTTGAGATCTCGTACGTATGTAATCCAGTTTATGATATATAAGATAAATTTTTTCCCTATAAACAGAGTCTCGCGGGGCTATTTTTTACTTAATACGCCAAAAAAAGTTCCTCGACTTGACAACAACACTCCAAGTCTAACCAAGCTAGTTCAGCAACACAAAAATTCTTTCTCACTGTCAAGTCACGAACATAACTTTTGAGCAAGTCAATTTTCTCGAAATCTTCCAAGAGGATTATGGTTAGTCGGTCTGAAACACAAATCAATGCAATCTATGCCGTGCCGAAAAGGGGCTTTGAGCTTGCGGGCAGCGCAGCCCCATCTTGATCTCAGAGCAACCGATTCACGCGAGCCAACACCAAGGCAATAGATGCAACTACAGCAACTTTCACAACACTAGAGTTGAAGACGCCTCCCAGGCTTGTCTCGTGTAATTCTTCGCTGTCGAATTGGGATTCCTGAAGATCCTCCTCGTCAGTGTCTAGTACAAAATTACCTGCGGCAAGGCTGTGCTTGCCGGTCAAGAGACGGGCAACCTGCACCGCAGAAGCCACCCCGCTCTCCTGCAGCGGGATGCGGCGACAGTTCCACGCCCCACAGAACCACACTCCACCTTTGCCTTGTATTGTCTGGAGGTTGTCTACCGCCTCCAGAGACTCAAAAGTCATCACCGGGCGTTCAAAGGTGATAGGTTTTTCAACAACAAGCTTTGGGTCGACGTCTATGATCGGGTTCCAGGTCTGAAAAAGGTTTTTCTTGATTTCTGGGAAAGTGTCGTTCATCCAGATGGTGAACATGGACCCGCCTTCCGTGGTAGAAAATCCTGGAAGGACACCGATACTCATTGGCGCCCAGCGCTTAGGAGGCATCACGCGTTCATCGTGATGAATAACGACTTGGCTGGTCTCGTGAGGAAATGCGCGCAGCAGATCCAGCTCGTTCTGAGGAACGCCCTCCAGCAGGATTAGAGCATGATTGGCTTGCGTGGCCATGACAATATGGTCGAATTGCTGAGTCTTGGGTTCGCTTTCGAGCGTGTCGCGGTATGTCACCTTGGGCTTGCTCCCGGAACCGCCTCTCTGTACACGGTCAACATGAACCCCAAGCTTGCGGTCCACAACGTTGGCGCATAGGTGTTTAACTGCGTCCTGGGTGCCGTACTTGGTTCGGAACTGGCCATGGGTGCTCGACTTGAGGTAGAACTCCAACACAAGAACAGCGGGATAGTCCAAACAGCTTTTGTAAGAGCAAGTGCACACCATCGACAGAGCTGGCAGGAGCGCGCGGTAAACGAAGTTGTTTGACAACTTGAGGTGGTCTATGTAGTCCCTGAGTGTCATGGTGGCTACCTTCGGATCGTCAAAGTCTCGGCGCATGGCTTTCAAAAACCTGTAGCCGTCATAAACAATTTGCAGGGACATCCAAGGCCGCAGGAGGTCGATGTAAGGGAGGGCGTATCCCATAATACGAAGATCACGATCCACAGAAATGTAGGACGCGCTGTCCCCGACGATGAACGCAGACCAAGCCCAGCTCCACGACTCGATTTCCACGCCGCTCGATCTGTACAGCTCCATCAGATTCGGGTAGTAAACTCTGCTGAACGACCTCGGCGGTGTGTTGAGCTTCATCATCTCGCCGTTCTTCATCTCCACGTTCACGCAGTGCGCGTCCATGCCCACCTCGCTCTGTTTTTCGAAGATGGTCACATCGTAGCCTTCCTTGCCCAACAGGAACGCGCACGACAGACCGGCGATGCCAGTTCCGATGATGGCCACCTGCCCTTTCGAGCTTTCCGAGCCGCTCTCCATACCGGCGACCGTTCCGTCACGGCTCTTCCAAAACAGCACAAACCACAAACCACAAACGCCGAGCGCCACGCTGGCCAACTAATTACTGGTCTATTCCGAGCACCTCCACCGACTCAACAACCTTCGTGCTTTATACCTTTTTTGGTCGTACTTGGTATCTCTGCTGGCGGGTGTAGACAGGTGTTGCCGGGGTTGGGCAACGCCAGCGACTCTGAGACTCGCAGAGACAGAGACAGAGACACAGACACAGAGACAAAGTTAGAGAGTGGTGAGAGTGGAGAGTGGGAGAGAGTGCAAGTGGCATGGCGTGCAATCAGGTACTCGAGCTATCTCGAGCTAACTCTCGCAATGATGTTGTTCATAGGTAGATAAATACTACCTTCGTGGTTGGTGCACGATGACTAACTTTCCACTCACAGTTCACCTAGGGTCCACAGCTGTCAGGTTCATTGATCCCTTCGCGTTGCTCCTACTAATGGCGGGGAGAGTGCGGGGAGTAGGCTTCCTCCACCAATGCGCCACGAGTGCCAGGTACTATCTATCTATCTATCTATCAAGCATAGCTTATCGTAATCAGCAGTACCGAGTACCGTCTCTCAAGCCATGCGTGAAGAGCGTGAAGGTTGACATTGATTGACTGGGAATGAATGTCACTTCTCAGTGCGAGTTGGAATTCTTCGAAAAAGGCAACGAATCCCGACGCGAAGAAAGAAAGATAAGAAAGATAAGAAAGATAGGCGCAGTGCCGGACTGCGATGGTCTCAAAAGTTCAAAGTTTGCGCGATGCATTTCACTGGATCCGGTTTCGTGATCGTCATTGGAACCCACGACCTCGGAGATCTCGAGGATCGGGACCGATGTTGTGCTGCGCTGGGTACTCGAGTGCGAGATGAGAGTCTTTCTTTCGCTGAAGGAAAACAAGCAAGCTCCAAAAGATGTAGAGAGGGTTCTTTTGTTCAAAACCGAGTCAAGTGGCTTCGAGCCTTCACAATGGGCATTGGTCCGAAACCAGCAGCGGTCTCAGCGATGTGTATGAACAAAGTGAACAAAGAGGTTTCTACGGAAAGGGCAGGTCACTCAGGCTCAAAAGACTCGGAACCGATCGGATCGTTCACAGCAAGAGCTTCTTTGGTGAAAACAAGAAACAAAGCCTGCTTCCTGAATCGCACATCCCACATCTCCCGCATCCTCCCGCGTGAACGGTCGCGAACGCGATGGTGCGGCCCCTAAGTGTAGCCTTAGTCGCTCGAACGCGACGTCGCGTGCGAGTGACTGCGGTCCAACCTACCGAAAGTGTAAACGTCTTGCGTCCTCCAAAGATCTGAGATCTGGCGTCGACTTGGTCGGGACTTGCGTTGCATCAATTTTTGTTTCCAGCAGAGCTCCGTTCGCGCCAAGTCGAGAGCTTATTTATAAAAATGCTTTGGAAAGGTGGCCGGTGGGTCACAACAAAGAAGAAGAAGAAGAAGAAGAAGTAGGTGCAGATTGCCTCTCTGTCAGCTAGCGGCCATGCTGACAGTCAGTACTCGTACCTTCTGCGCTTGGCGTTGACACTTTGCCACCTGTTGCAACACAAATTTTTAGCTAACCCTGCTAACCCATCGCAAACTGTTGTCTCTGTCAGCAAAGTGTGGAATTTGCAGAATTTAGAATGCCAGGCGGACAAGGTGGCCTCTTGGCGCAGGAGATACGCTTGCACGACTTGAGCCATCGATGAGAACGAACTTTTGCAGAGTCAGCGTGTGGCCAGTGCGGCCAATGTGGTGTGGCGTTCGTGGCCCGCGGCTGGGAGCTACGAAGGCATGCGGAGCGCTTCCAAAGCTTGCGAAGCTTGGATCACTTGCGAATGCGGTTCAAAGTTGCAGAGAATCTCACTGATCCCTTTGTTGCCGCGCGCGAGCTTTCTTCCTGTCTCGCGAAGGAGAATCTAAAATCGGTGGCAGAAATCCAAGGTGTAAGCCATTTGTGTAAGCACTTGGCACCTGGCTCGGCTTCGCGATGGGGGTGCATTCAGTTTTGCATCACGTGCTCTGGACTCCGCCACGCCACGCCACGCCCTGCAAAGTCAAAGTACTTTGCCTTTCATTTTTCAAGGTTATTTGTTCAACTTTAAAACTGACATTGAATGAAATTTTGTTCTGACATCGAATGAAATTTTGTTCAATTCTGGCAGTGAAGTCTGACTAGTCTGACAGCTTTACATGCGCAGGGCGACCATTGGCGTCCATAGCCGGCGCAGTTGTCGCTAGATTGCTGTGATCGCTGTGAGAGGCCAGTCCTACAGCCCTCTCGCTCTCTCTCGCTCTCTCTCGCTCTCTCTCGCTCTCTCGTTCTCTTCAACCATCTAAACTGAGCTGCGCTGAGCTGCCATAACCTTCGCCGGTTTGTTTCTCGCAAACGAGAACAGACTTCACAAGTCAGCATTCTCCACGGCAAGTGCATTTGCCTAAGGCCAACTTGCACTGCGATCAGCGCGATCATGGTACTTGGCGACCGCAAGAGCTGCAGGAAGTTACATACACTCTCTCCCTCTCTCCCTCACCGTCACCAACACAACACTAGCTGTGCCATGCTGTGCCGAAAAAAACGACAAGAGATTCGTCACCATCTGACCAATCTGACCAATCTGACCAATCTAACCAATCTGGCCATCGAAATACTCACTACTAAGTGTACCTCGCCAAGTTGAGGCTAAAGAAAAGAGAGACAACTTGATTGAAAAAAAAGCTTGCGCTCCACTACCTTTACCGTTCCGACGACTGCGCTCCGTAACACCGGGTGTGCGAGGCGCTGCGCTACGCGACGGCGTAGCAGTTAGCTGCGAGAGGCAGCGAGGCAGCGAGACGAGAGGAGAAGTGAGGCGTTTATCTACGGGCATTCGAGAATTCGAGGGTTGGAGTTGACTGAATTGGGTTCAAGTTGACAGTGAAATGATTCACCGGCAAGAGTTTACATGCGAAGAACACTTTTGCGCGCCAAGGAGAGGGAGGTGACTGACTCACTTTGCAAAAACCGCATCATGATCATCATTATTTCGTCAGAAAGTCGGGGAAATCGTGCCGTGCTGGCAGTGTTTCTCCTCATCTCTCCTCGTTTCCGCAGCAAGAACGGGCGACACGAAGGAAGAGGACGTCGCGGGACAGAGAACAGTGAGAGGAGCTGTCAGGCTCGATGCTGTCCACAGACTTTTGCGTTACTCGAGTACTCCTACATGGACAATGTACAGCTCGGCTCGCAAGTTACAAATCCACACTCGCAGTCAATCGTTTGTTCTGTGCCATGTTTCATCACATTTTACATCGCACCCAAGACCTAATGACGAGTCAGAGCTTGAATGAAGCCCAAACTAAGGTATCCTGACCGGCAAATGGTTTGGAAGGAGTTGCAAGAACATGGATTACATGGATTCATGGATACCGTGGACGATGCGAAACCTCGCAGTCGAGCACAGCAGGTACGAGTACTCACTGTACCAGGTTGGTTTTTTGTTTACTCTGTTGGTGCCCAGACGAAACGAAACTGCTAAGAACGATAAATGTAATTCTACGCATTATAAACACCAGACCAGCCTAGCAAGGCTGACAACTGTTGACGAGTTTTCATTCATTCATTCATTCATTCATTCCATGTCGTTTAAATGAACATTCGCAGTCGACGACAGTCAGGTCGATTTGATTTTTCAAATTCCAACTTTCAAGTCAAAGTGATTCATGAGTGACGAGTGGGATCACAGTGATCACAGCCAGTCCACTTCACTGCAGTCCCTCTCTCTTCTCTCTCTCTCTCTCTCTTTCCGGACGCTTAGCTATGCTCAGCTAGCTAAGCTGACTGTGAGTGGCAAATTGTGAACTGAGATGATTTGGACCTACTAGTAATTCCGATAGCGTTAATACTGCACGCGTAGAGAGAGAGCAGCCGCGAATTGACGGAGCGTGCGTGGACTCTAATACACAATTATGCGTAACTCTAGAGTGCTACTTTCTAATCTGCACAAAACTACACTGTACTCTGTACTCTAGCTCGCCTATACAAGCTATATCGAGACTAGACGAATCCATACGATGCGATGGATGTGTTCCGACTGCTACGAAGGAGGTGCTACTCAGTGCTAGTGTTGTGAAATTGGCACTGAGATTCCCTACCGTAATGTCTAATTCTCTGTGTGACCTTGGAGCTAAAGCACAATAGAAAGAAGAAGGAGCGCAGTTTATTTTTTCAAGTTCGAAAATTTTTACCTTTCTACGCTGCACAAGTGTGCTGAGAGCCGAGCATTGTGAGTGCTATATGAGCAATAGTACCAGTGGTACTAATGCAGAGAGAGGTTGTTGGTTCAACTTGGCACGCTCCGGCCGGCACTTGGCAAGTGGACAAAGAAGATAGATTGAGATTGTTTCCAACTCAACGTGATTAAAAAAACTCTATAAGTTAAATGAAATCTCTTTGCGGTCAAACGTGTCTGACGGACACTGACGGACGTCCCCAACTCAGAGGCCCGGGCTTTGGCTGGCGCAAGCTTCTCCAAGCTTCTCATCGAGGGTGGAGGATCGAGGATGGAGGAGACATGGTTTCAATTGAACTTGGACGTTGTGGGTTTCACAACCAACAAAGACACCAACCAACCTAATTCGAGCCAGAAGCATCGATCATGAGATAAGTTCATCCAGTGCTCAGTACTCGTACCTCGTGCCGTGGACTCATTGCGTGGACATGGACGGAAGAGAGTAATGCAAAAGTACTGAGAACTGCGTGGTGCCAAGTAGGCCAGGTTTTGGCTGCGATGATGGCCCGCGATGAGACAATCTAGGCTGACCGGGAGCGCGGCCAATGGAGCAGTGCAATAGTGGAGCAGTGGACGTGGTGGAGGCAGAAAAAGTGACAACTTTGCGTATTTTGGTTGACAGTAGGTACTAGTGCGGCTGGCTGGCTGGCTGTGCATCCTTTAGCTAGTAGCGAGGGTGAGTGTGTGCGTGTGAGAGAGAGAGAGAGAGAGGAGAGAGGAAGAGAGGGAGAGGGAGGGAGGGAGATAGATGTGAGGAGGAAGAGGCCGTAGCGTGCAATAGGAAATGGAAACAAAGAGGTAAGTTTAGTGAGTGACGAGTGCACTTGTGAATGAAGAGTTAGTTGGTTGCAAGTCGACACCATTCAATCCCACATTGCAAGTTGCGTCGAGGTTCCGTCTCGCAGCGCAGCACAAGCACGTGTCAGACACTCGAGAGCGCGGGCTCGCGGGAGTCAAGAAAAGGCAGGCATCCGACAGGACGCGCAGAGGAGAGCGCCACGCAGAGAGCTTGCGGCGCACTTTGCGGGGAAGCGTATAGGACGTTTTCGGCATGATGAGGGCCATTCTTGCCGCTGCCCTGGTGGCAGCCGCCTCCGCCATCACCCTCGACGGAGACGTTTCGGACTGGACCGACTCAATGCGAGTGTACCCTCCGTTCTACGAGCCTTTCGACCCGGTCACTCAGGACTCGGTTTACATGACACTTCAGGATGGGTACTACTACTTCATGATGAAGGCTCGCAACTCGACTGATACCGCTGGCCAACCGTATGTGTTTTACAACTCTGCAATCTACCTCAACACCGATCAGGATACTTCCACTGGCTACACCGGAGGCGGGTACGCTCCACCGGGCGTTGACTTTGTCATCATTCCTCAATTCGAGTGGTGGCCTTCTGGCACCATCCCTAACGGAATCAAAGTATATGGAGCCTGTGCGATGGCAGACTCGGACTGTCTTAATTCTAACGCGCTCTTCGATGTTGCCACGACCGACTTCAGTTCTACGACTGTCGGAACTTCCGATGTTGATGTCACCACTGCAATTGAGTTTCGCATCATCCGAAGCGACTTCGAAAAGTACCTGACCTACAGCATCAACGACCTCGACGTTGCCTTCGTCATGACGTCCCGCGCGCACGCCAGCTTGGTCACTGAGCAGATCACGGTCCCAACCTACTTTATGAACATGTACAGCTTCTACCCAGATCTGCAAAGCATGCCTACCTGCACAAAGACCGCTGGCGAGAAACGCGCTGCACTCATCTTTTCCGAAGATGCTCTTGCCTATTTCTTTCAAGACAAGGCTTACTCCCAGCTCTACGGAAGCATGCAATACCAGCTGATGCAAGCGGGTATCCCAATTGACCGCAAGTACGCCTCAGATCTCACCTTCGACAAGATCACCGAAATGTGCCAGTACGACGTCATTGTGCTGCCAATCTTTGCGTTTGCCCAAACCGCTGACTATCAAGTTCTCCGCAAAGCTCTCATGATGCTTGTCCACTACTACGGAGTCGGAATTGTGACCACTGGAAATTTCCTGACCAACGACGCAAGCGCGGGCTGGGGAACAACCCTTCCTGGAAATCCGTACTTCACCATGAGCACTCTGTTTGGTGTGGACCAAGCCTCCCCAGTGTTTGCAGAGACCACTGCCATTAGTGTTACAGTGTCTGACTCGAGCACTATGTTCTACGGAGTCGAAACAGGATACGAGCTCTACACCAGCTCCGTGATTGGCACGTTCACCAACATGTACATTCCAACGGCAAACACTGTGTACACCGTCACTCCAGTTGCCACCCAGGCACTCACCATCAACGGTGCAACTAGTTCTTACAATGCCATCCTCACCAGCACAATCGAGGGCGAGAACATCTTTGGCAAGCGTTCAGGAACCGTCGTGCACTTTGCCACCCTAGAGATGCTCGCCAACACGGATCTTGTCTGGAGGGCTGCTCGATTCATCGTGACCGAAAACCATGCTGACGACGGCTTCAGTCAGGTGGTTTCGGCTGGTCTCATGCTCGGTCGCCAGAGTCACCTTCTTACCTACCGCGTGGACTGCGACCAGTCCCAGTACTACGAGGAAGCTGTTATTCTCACTCCGTACATGCTCGCCAACTGGGTCGACGCCTGGTACTCCGCTTACAACTTTGTGGGTTCTTACTATGTCAACATCGGCAACAATCCGACCGAGTACGAGTACACTGACTGGACCTTGGCAACAACCTGGTACAACCATCTCCTCGACCAGGAGAACGAGGTCGGCTCCCATTCCTACACTCACCCGCACAATATCAGCGACCCGTCCATCGATCTCAAGTTCGAGTTTCAGGACTCTCTCACTTTGCTCAAGACCAAGCTTGGCCTCTCCCGCGTTGCTGCAGCTCAGCCTGGAGCTACTGAGGAGCTCTGGGTTGCTAAGGTCATGGAAAGCTACATGGGTGACTCCTACTTTTCTGGTGGCTACTCCGGCGTCAAGGCAGGTTATCCTGGGGTGTTTGGCTACTTGAACCCTGACTCAGACATGGTGTACGTAGCTCCAAACATGTACTTTGACTTCACCCTTCTCGGCTGGCTCAACTACACCGCTGATGCTGCAGAGGCTTTCTGGGTTAACGAGCTCAATGACAACATGAAAAACGCCAACCAGATGGTTGTGCATTGGCCTGGCCATGACTATGCTGCTGGAAACTGGGGTTACGGACCCAACGATGACTTGGACCCTGCCTTCGGGCAAGGCCCAGGTTACACCTTGAGCATGTTTGAGACTGTGATCAAGGCCGCCTACGACAAGGATACTGAGTTTCTCACCACTATTGATCTCAGTGACCGCATTCGTTCCCATTCTTCCACTCTCAAGGTTGAGCAGACCGCAGAAGACACCATTGTCGCCACTGTAAGCCCTGTAAGTGGACGCACTGTAGGCAACATGGCCCTTGAGCCATACGCTCTCGGGGCGAACACTGTGATTCAAAAGGTCGGTACCCACTACGCGTTCAACGACCGCATGGTCTTCCTTCCAACATCTGGAGGCACCTTCACCATTACCGTCGGTTCCACCACGCCAACCGGAACCAGCCGCGTCACTCACTTGAGTTCCCTCCCAATGAGAGCAGTTCTCACCTCCGTATCTGGCAACGGTAAAACTTTGAGCGGTACATTCACGGGCCGTGGCTCCATTGAGATCCTGCTGAGCCCATCCGTCACTTTCACCAAGTATTCCTTCTCCGGAAGCACCAGCGGCAGCACCACCGCGGCAACGATCACCAAGGACTCCAGCAACTACAAGGTAACAATGACCTTCAGCACCGTTGGAACTCACACCTTCACGGTCACGAGCTCCTAAATCTTGTTGTTCCCTGCACTCGTTGGCTAGTTTTGGGCTTCTGATTGGCCGAGAGTGCCCTGTTTGCGCCAGCAGGATAGATATTATACCAGATTCCAAAAGTTCCAAGGATCAAATGGGAACCTCCCTCCCGGAGAGGAGTCTTGCACGTGACTCACCATGACTAATACGTTACATTCTTTTTTTTTTCAATACATCAAAGCTCAATTTTCCTCCTCTAACTCCCTTGTAAAGGTATTTCGCAAGAGAAAGCGTTTGCAAAAGGCAGAATTCAAAATAGCAAGCAGGAAAGGAATTCCGGGAACTGAAGCACAACGCATGTAGCTTCCAGAAATTGACTAGAATGTGAAACGGGTTCTTGATGGATTTCGAAAATATATGAATACTGGCTAGCTCGTGCACGGCCGAGATTGCTTTGTGGTGATGCGGCTTTTCACGCTATTTCAGGGAGTCAAAAGACAATGGTGAGCAGGACCGCTTGGAATCGTCTTTGAAGGATCCTGGCGAGTCAACACAGTCAATAAGTTCGTCTGGCTGGTTGCCGGTGATGGCTCCTGGCCAGTCAAAAAGTTCGTCTCGCGTGATGCCGGTAGCCTCCTCAAAAACCGTCTTGCAGGGTACAAGTCAGCCAACGAAGCCGTCGAGGCCACATCGCCAGAGGTCGAGACCGCGACGCGGACTGCTTCATGAAGCACGCTAAGATTCTCGTTGCCCAACAATCGACAAGCGCCTGTTAAAGCCTCAAGTGCTCCTCCGTTGGAGGCAAAATTTGACTCAAGAACCGAATTGTTTCCGGCGAAGAGAATTTCGAGGCCGTCCTAAATGACAAAGGAGGCAATTTCAGTGCGCTTGTTATCGTTTTGATCCCTGATCCAACTCTTGTAAATCTCCTCGCAAGCTGGGGTCAATCTTTTCCGAAAACTGTCCAACTCCTTTCGCGATTCCATTCCGAAGTTTTCTCATGGAAGCATTGAGCCCTCCTGCACGTGATGCGCGAGGACGGCATGCGCTGAATCAACCGTGACAAATCTTTTGGATGGCCGGCAATACTTGATCCCCGGCTGATGGATCTCTTTGTTGGGAAACGCGAAACTTCCTTCATGAATATTAAAGAACTGCCAAATACAGGCTTTTTGCATGGCAGAATCTTTCAGCTGCGCGAGTGCGCGAGTGATCTCCTCAGAACTGTCGTTTTGGTTCATCATATATGTTTGGACTTCGAAACCGGCGGTCTGGGATGTTCAAAGCAAAAGGGATCTGCTTCAAAATCTGTTGCGCTCGTGGTGCATCGCTTACGCTACTCAGTACCTCTTTTTATTAGAAGATGCCTTTCAGCAATCTTATTTATTGCTCATGAGCCCCTTGTCTGAATAAACGCTCTTGCGAGTCGCCACCCCACCTTCCGATAGGGTTTGTTTCCGCTGCACTTCGTGGTCCACTTACAGTCGCATGAATTCTTTGATCAAGAAACGTTTTGAAACCACGGAGCGATCTAAATACGAGCCCTACTTGCAACGAAGTAACGCGCCTTCAAACGTCTTATTTCCACTTAGTTTCATGAACAGAAGTGCGCAAGCACTCATCCTACTTCCTAGAATCGCATTCGCACTTTCAACACATCGGATCCTCCCTCACTCTTGCATGCGCAACTCGCGGGCGCACTTTGGCTTGTGATTTCCAAAACAAATTATAGATCTTATTTCCAGCAGAGTCGAAGGCAAGTGCATGTCTGTCTGTGCATTGCATGTCGTATTGGGGTGGGTGGGCATTCATTCGTTCACTGAAAATTTCGAAGCCTGCCCTGCTCATATATTTCAATGAGCTTGGCGTCAAGAATGCCCGCTCCCTGCAGCTTGTTGTACTCTTTGAGCAAGCGCAAGGCCGTTCTCGCATCTTCGATTGAATCATGCGTTTTTCCTTGGATGTCCAGATTGAGTAGGTAACTTGCCAGGTAGCTGAGCGACAGGAACCTGTTCTTCTCTAAGTGGAAGAGATTGACTGTGTCCCGAACCTGGTTGGGTGGAACTAGAATGTTAATCACACGAAAGTCTTTCGCCAGACCATGACCCACGAAAATACACCCACGGTCAATCAAGCGCCTGAGCTTTAGGTATGCCGCGCGAAGGGCAACGAGGTGATGGGTTGAAGTTCCGGGGTCCAAGTCGCCAGGAAGAAGGCCGCTGAATCGCGTCAAAAAGTCCACCACGACTTCCGGCGTGTAAATATAGTCGTCAATGAATACAGTCTCGTCCTCTAAAGTGCAGCTCAGTCTCGCAAGGCTCAGCTGCGCCTGAGAGGTGACGACTTTTCTTCCCTCTTCATTCACGAAGGATTCCTCCGTAGACAGCGCGACCATCTCACAGTCAATTGCTACCAAGTCGCCCTTCCCAGGAAGTTTGTTCTTCGGCAGGGTGACAAATGTCCGCTTTGCAGCCGGCTTGCTCGACATGGACGTGGTGTCAAAAACGCTGTCGTCGGTCGGCCATCTATCACGAAGAGACTTTACGATCTTGGCAATGTACTCGGGCTCGGGTTTTCGATTCTTGCGTCTGTAGACGAATACAGATGGGTTTCTCCATGGTGCGCGAAAGTCTAGTGCGCTCTCCACGTCTTCGACCGTGACGCTAAAGTCATTGAAGAGGAGCCATGTGCCCTCCTCAACGCGATCGCCGACGAATTTAGTACTGCTCTTCACTGCAGCATTCGCCGCGCTGGCATGCTCTGGGGTTACTTTAACGTGCGCTACCAGATTATTTGCTGGATAGATGTGAGACACCACTGCACACACCTCAAAGTGATACACGTCGTCCTTTGAGTCGCTTTTGGTCTGTATGCCACGAACGACTTTCATCGCGTTGTTGAGTTTGCCTTTATAACCGCCTTCTTTCTTCAGAGCCGCGTCGACGAAAACCGTGAAAGACTCTGGTACGTATGCCTCTGCGTCCTCTTTACCCTTTTGACGGTACAAAGGCAAATATATAGAGCGGTTGTCGTGTGACGCGGCGTTGATGATCAGGTACTCGGAGAATTGCGTGACTGTCTTGGTTTGTACAACAGGAACTTGCTCGTTCTGATCCTTGCTCCACAGCTTGGTCCTGCGCGTTTGAGAAAGGGACATCTGAAGTAGCTCTGTGAAAGGATAGTCTGGAACTTTTGCGTCTTGTACAATAGCCTTGCTCAAATCATTCGGGTAGTGGACGTCGAGAACCAAAGACACACTGGTGCGGAACGAATCCTCGAGATTTTGAGCAAGCCATTTTTCTCGGTGCAAAAAGTGAATGCCGAATTCGTGCGACACACCATTCTTTAATGCTTTGTGGCTTCTGCTAAACTGTTCCAACAAGAAACGCAGAAATGCACCGATTCTTTCGTCAGGCTCGAGCTGCGTCGGTTCCAGGAGCCCGAGTGCTTGCGCGTCTGGGGCCAGCCGGAATGTTCGCGCAAAATTACGCGCCATGCAAGACTTGAGCCTGGAAGGTACCGAGTGGGCTTCGTCCAGCATCCGAAACAGAAATCCGCACTCTGTCGCCAAGCAGTTCGCGTCATCAGACTGGACATTAGTCAGCATCTCGCGAAGCTGGGGTTCAAAATAAAGAACTTGGAGGACCGCGTTGGCAAACGAATTAGAAAAGCCGGCCTCTAGTCCGGCGAACGGTGTGAGGTTATAAAGCCCAAAGTCGAAATCGGCGAGGCCAATGTTCGAGAGCTTCATCACTGGCTGGCGGTATTTCTCGGGAATCTCGGCCAAGAGTCTTTCCACGCCTTTTTCATACCCCTCTGGATAGGTTCGATCTCCAGCGCCGTCTGTGAGATCATCACTACCAAACCGGCTGCCGTCTCCAGCTCGCGGCGACAGCGCGTGCTGACCCTCCTCTGACGCTTCGGCAACACCAACATACGCCTTTTTGGCGGTTTCCTTGCCAAAAATCATGGCGTGATTCATTATGAACTCCTCCGGCTTGGTCTCAATGTACTGCCCTGGAAAATCGCGCCGGGTTTGCGCTCTCTTGAGCAGATCAGAGTGTATCTGGCGCAAATTCTTGTCAATCACCAATTTGTTCATGATCAGAGGCGGAAGACTGTTGGCACGAGCAAGTAGCTCGGGGTCCTCGGCTTCGGGATTCGGAAACATGAAATCGTTGGCCAGGAAAGCAGATTGATTCACCAGATCGTCGAACGCGTCGTCCCAGCATTCCAAATCGCTCATGTTCTTGTTGGAGGCCGCAAAGGAAGACAGCGGAAGATCTTCCATGGGTTCCGAGTATGTGTTGACGTTGTTGCGCGGAGATTCGGCCCAATCTTCGTCGTCAGTCCAGAGGTGCACGTGTCCGGAGGAGTCTGCGAAGGCGGCGGCCCTCCCCACGGCGCTGATACCCATTCCGCAGATCGGCCCGCTACCGGTCTGAATCTGGTCAATCTGCTCCACCTTTGCGCTGCTCCCGAGATGCACATCGCAGTAGACCTGGACGCTGCCGTGCTCGCTGACAAACATGGCCCGGGCATGGTACCCGGGCAGGAACCTGAGGTACTTTGACTGTATCTGCAGCACGCCAATCGGGCGCGTCATCATACGCACGTCAAACAGTTTCACGAACGGGTCGGGCTGCGCGCCGTCGCCCACCAGCCCGCACGTCACTACCGTGCGATCAAAGACGTCCAGGTCCGTGATGGTGCCACTGTGCGCTACCACCGGCTTCCCCGCGGCTCTATTCTGTCGCAGGTCCAGCTGTCCCACCTTGCCGTCCGTGCCTCCGCACACGATAGATCCAAACGACGTGGGGCACAGCAGCGCGACGCCGCTGTTGTACGCTCCGCCGCGGAACTTGTGCACGTATCGCGACGCCCCTGGCTCGTCCATGCGCTCCAGGTCCAGCTCATAGAGCGAGCTGCCATTGGTCGCCTCCGAGCACCCCACTACAAACCGCGACTGGTCCAGCACCAGCACGCTGGTTAGCCTCTTCTTCTCCTCCTTGTCCAGCAGGCTCGCGCTCACAAACGGGCCGCCGCCGAATCCGTGGATGCAAACGTGGTGCGCTGATACCGACAGCACGCCGCCCATGCCCAGGCTCACCAGCTGCTGCACCGGACCCGGGTGCGCTTTGAAGCTGCTGTACGCCGCGCCAAGCTCGTTCACATCGTAGGTGGAGATCATCCCGTCCGCCCAGCCCACCACCACGGCGTCGTGCAAGCCGTCAAAGCTCACGAATGTGGGCGACACACCGCCCATGCGAGGGTCCAGCTCCGCGCCCAGCTCGAACCACAGCGAGCTGTCCTCCATCGTCACTCGTCACTCGTCAATCGTCACTGCCAATAAATGATCAAAGTTGCAATCCTCGAGATGATCAAACCTTCTTCAACGATTCAATGCTTGCAAGCCGGCTCCCTCAGCCCGGCTTTGTACTCTCTCTATTCTCTGTTCTCTATTCTCTATTCTCTTGCCTCTCCCGCGGTGCAAGCGAATATATATATATATATATATATATGACAGGCTTGAGCCCTCTGTTTCTCTGTTTCTCTGCTCGCCTGAGCGCATCCACCTATGCACTTGTGCACTACCTACGCTGCGTCCCCGGGGACGGAGTTCAGATGGAGATTTCCGAGTCGCGATTCGTCCCGTGCTGGCTTGCTCGTATTTCTCGCCCACTTGCCAGTTCTTTCTTTCTTTCTTTTATCTCACTTCTCACTTCGTTCTGGCCAGCGAAAGTCAAGATGAAACAAACCAAACATAACAAGAAAGGAAAGTTCTCTCAGCTCCCTCCGAAAGCGATTTCTGCGCCTCCCCCCGTATACTATGATAATGCCTATCTGTTAGAGCTAACTGTACCCGAGGCCGTACGCGCGGGGGTCCTCGGGAGGAGGAAGGGGTAGGTGTGTTCCTTAGGGAGTTCTGAGCCCGGGTCGCCGTTTCGGTGGAGGGCTAGAGTTTCGCGTGGCAATGGCTAGCGAAGCGACAGAAAGAGAAGAGGCCACGGATATGGACGGACTCTTATAAGCGGACTATCTGAGACTATGCAAGGGAAAAATCTGGCGATTAGGGATTGACGTAGATGCCTGTAGCGATGTCGGGAAGTGGGAGGGGTAAGATGACCCTATGCGCTACGCGTAGAAGAGGGAAGGTTCTAAAGTAGTCGGTAGAAAAGAAGAGGGACTCTTATCTTACACGCACGTGGCCCAATCTGTTATTTTTACTGTGGTTTCATCGCGGACATTTTCACATCGAGTCTGTATTATATGTGTACTCGAGTACCAGGTACAGATCAATCAACATGCACACTTATCAAAGATCAATAATGTAACGTCAAATGTGCGAAATATGTATCATGAACCGGAGTGGAGAGTGATGACTGATCGACGTGTTGGTTCAATGTCAGATATGAACGATGATAAAGATGTTGGAACAGCTCGCAAATTGAACGGGAGTTGGGTCGGCCATGGAAAGAAGTGAGGCAGGCAGATGGATGTCTGCGAGACTAGGCGCCAGGAACTTGATGTTTTTCTTCCTTCGCTATGCTTCGCTTGTAGCTGCTTTGTTTTGAATTTTGCTTGATCGATACGGCTCTATCTGCGCGGAGCCCCACCGATGCCTCCCGTTTCTGTACTTGCAGCTTTCTATAATTCAGAACCTGGCGTGAATAGTTTGTTCTTTACCGAGTGTCAATCCCATGCAACCCCTCTTAGCTGCGAACGAGCAAGGAACGCGCTCCAAAGAACCTTGAGTTCCTATCACCCCGCTCAGCAAACGCGCCACGCGCAAAAACAAGGGCTTGAAGGCGCGTTTTATCAGCTCCAATTCCGCTGCGGCGTCGCGCAACTTGAACGAATTCCTCTCAAGTTGGATCCTGAAAGGCCTTCGAGCTTGCCTAGAGGATATTGGCACTCTCTGACAATTGAGCGCGTGCTGTAACAGATTCCCGACTGTCTCGCTCCTGAGCTTTGAAGGCACATCTTATCAGTACCAACCAAGTCGTCAATCGATCAATCAATCAACCAATCTATCTATCAAAATCAAAACTCGTCCAACTCATCGAAGACAAAACTTGAATATTTTGTGCACATGTACTACACATGCAGAAAACACGTGCACTCCACACATCGAAAACGAGGAGAACAATCAGAACTACACCAGCTCTTAAAGTCTGCCTCCCATCACTGGTAGATTCCCCTATGTCACCGGTCTGTCTTGCTTAACTCCAGCCAAGCCCGAGGCTCTAAGGTGGAGTGGGACGGGGGTAGTGTACTCGCGCACAGGAGACATACGCGCGGCGACTACCATAGTATCAAGCGAGTGTAGACGTATAAGGTGGAGAAGAGGGAGATAAAGGGGCGAGATGTTTAAAAAATTCGACGCGAGCAGCACGTCGGGGCAGGCGGTCATCAAGTCGTCCGCGCAGAGGGCGATTGCGAAGAATATCCTGGAGCAATACCCAAGGTGCAATGAAGAGTTGGTGGAAGCAGTGATGCCCAAGAAGGAGCAGGTGGTTCAAGTGAAATGGTGAGTCATGGCTTCTCTGTGTGCGCGGACATGTGCGGCGCTTTGTGTTTTAATATAATCGTGCTGACCTGTGGTGATCTTTTGCTTGACTGCGTTTTAATTTTGGTTTGGTGCCCGATCGAATGAATGAATGTGTGCGTTCTGGTGACGGACTGCAGTGTTGACCATATTAATTTGATTGCTGCTGCCCAGAGCAAGGAAGCGCTGTTCTTCAACCAGCGTGATGGACCGTATTATCCAACCTTGCGCGTGCTGCACAAGCTGGGAGATATTATGGAGCAGGTGTACGTGGACACTGGCGCCATTAAACCGCTCATCGGTGGCGCAGCACTCATGTGCCCTGGTATCCGCAAGGGCGAGTTGGGAGACTTCCCGGAAAACACCCCTGTGCAGATTATGGCGGAAGGGAAAACACTTCCTTTTGCAATTGGCTTGACCAAAATGTCGTCTGAGGAGATAAAGAATACAAATGCTGGCGTCGGCGTGGAAATTCTTCACACCCTTGGCGACTGGCTGTGGAACACCCCGCAGATTGACTGAGCATGGAGACGCGCCGCCCTTGAGACTTCTCTGTCGGCTGCACGTGAGATGGGCATTTGGTATCTGAACGAGTGACCGCTCGCGATGAGAATAATGCCAAAAGCTGCAGCGAGTCGAGGAGGCCTAAATTCGCCCGTGGACCAAGTGTTTTTTTCTCTTCTGTCTCGAAAGTTTGTCACGGAAGAAAGATATACTGGCGAAGTATCAATCAACAACTTGGTCTTTGTGGGGAATCTGTTCTGGTAAATAGTTTACACACGAAAACAACAAAGTAATTTTTGGTGTATGGCGTGTTTCAGGCATATTACTTTTGAGAGCTGCTCTTGTTTCTCAGGAAAAAAGAAAAAAAAAAAAAAAGGGAATTAAGATTGCCCTTTGAGATACCTCCGCTACGAGCAAGAGCTCCGCTTTCAAATAGTCGGAAGATCAGATATACAATACATTATTCTTTGCGAATTACTGTACAGAATGCTCGGATTGCTGTCCTTCGGCCCGCCATTTGGCCAGCAATTGGTAGCGTTTAGATATTTTACTCCGCAAGGATTTATCGGCGCGATCAGTCGGATCTGCTTCGGAGGAGCTGCTTCCCAGCTTGAGCCGCAGGTTCTCTCTCTCCAGCTCCTGAACCTTTTCAGCCAGCATTTTGTTCTCCAGAGTCAAATTTTGCACTTGCTTGGTCAGGTCATCGTTTCGCCCTTTTTCCCGACTTTCGAGCGCGTGGCTCATCTGAAAGTCCCGTTCCACTGCTGCCAAGTGATTTACAAGTCTGGTGCTCAATTTGAATAGACCAATGGAAACTCTGCTCGGGTCTTGCAAAAGGTCTTTGTCCAGAGGCCCAAGATGGCCGCCTCTGCCAGTGGCCTCCTCGTATCTCTGCACCTGCTCTACAAGGCGAACGAGAGCTTCGGTGTTAAACCATGGTTCGGGCAACACTTTCGGGCGAGATCCGGCTGATCCAGGACTCCGTTTGTGGTCGTCCGCTGGGTCTTCTTCGGCACTCTGAGGACCAGAATCGTCGCTGTCGAGCTCCTCTTCGGACAAGAGAAGGTCCTCGGGAGTGGTCTTGGGATTGCGCTTAATAAGCCATGCCGGGGACAGAATTGCATCGAGTGTATCCTGGCGCTCTTCCGCAGAGATGCCGAGCTTGGCCAGTCTCTTGGCGGCGAATCTGTCATACCTGGAGCTGTACTTGATGTGCCTGTTACTAAGCTGCTCCTCGCCGAGCTTGTACTTTGTGAGGTCGTGGATCGTCGCATCCCATGCAGGTTTCTCTAGAATCGCATCCGCGGTCCTCGCCGACGCCACGCTCTTGCTGCGCCTCTTTCCGCGACGAGCTGACTTTCGAGTCAAAGGTCCTCTGCTCCTGCTCCGAGCACTGCGCGATCCTCTCTTGCTAGCGCTTTTCGTTGCATTTCCATTTCCATTTCCATTTCCATTTGCATTTGCATTTGCATTTGCACTTTTTCCATTTCTCGAGTTGGCAGCACGGCCAAGGCGTTTTCCTTCTGGTGTCACTGGCGTTCGCAGCGGCGGGCCAAGTTTGGAAGGCGTGTTCAAAGACCGGATCAGAAACGCGTGCGCCCCGCTGGAGAGGCCATGTGAGTCCCCGCGTACGCTACTGTCCTCGCCGTGAGTAGGTCCCATGGCTTCCTCCGCCATGAGGAAAAGAAAGTGCGCCGCAGGAATGACTGTGGGACACGTGTACAAGTATACAAGTATACAAGGAGGGAGTGTGTAGACTGGTGGGTGGGACAACGTACGAGGAGAGCTGGAAAGGAAGGAGGCAAATGGTCCGCGAGGACAGTACGCCTACTTGCCTGTATGTGTATATGTATATGTGTATGTGTTTGTGTAGGGGGACCTTACCTTCGTTTAGAATTAATTCAAAAAAGAACTTTTCCCACGGCCGGTTCCATAAGTGCGCAAGCAAAGTCGGGTTCTAGTTATTATCGATTCCCTTGACTAAAGATTTAAAAAAGAGGTGAGATTTCTTTTGAATTTTGAATTTTGATTCTTGTGAGATTGACAGTGAATTCTGTTCTGAAATTTTTGATTTGATGGACTAAGCAAGTGATTTACGTCAAAAAATGCAAACTCATTAATGTTCTTCGTTTCGTTGCTGTAGTTGGATTCGAGTTGAGCAAGCAAAGTTAACGCAGTTAGCAATACGCTCAAATGCATACGAACCTGGTTGGCGTCCATCATGTCCACCGCAGTGCTTTGGCTAGCCCGAGGGACTATACCAATAGCTAAAAGGAGAAGAATGAATACTAATAGCTTAAACAAGTAAGAGCGTAGCGTGGGTGGAGAAGCGGAGATTGTGAGGGAAGCGCTGGGAGTTGTAAGGGTATGTGAAGAGGTGGAAGAGTGGATATAGCAAAATCCTACAGTAAACAACAAGCTGCAGTGCTTCTTTCAAGCACGGAGTGTCAAGTTGCTCCGAGAGAAGAAGTATTTGCTCCGAGAGGAGTCAGTGCCACCACTGCTTCTATTTGATTCCATTGACTAAACAGCAATCCTAATTCCCCCCGGTGAAGTGTGGAGGGCGAACTCATCTGATACATTCATTCCTCCTAATGGTGGCATAGGGTGATATAGTAGTCTGCTAAACTCACAGTCAATCGTTCGGAAGTAAGCGAAGGAATTCTTGACAGTGGATTATTGAGTTCCATCGATCAAGCAGTGTGCTTGATTGCTTGATGGCATCAATGGCATCTCAAGAATGTTCCCAGTACCGGGTACTGTTGTGTGAGAGTATCCTATTTCGTGAACTCTGAGTTCTGAAATTTTCGACACATTCGACACAATGTCTCTCGTGTCATTCCACTGTCAACTTGGCCGCTATTAGGTGAACTCCTACCACTGTGAAGACCTACTAGCAGTCTCCGTAGCAATTGTATCAGCTAGGGTAAGGGTATCGGACTAACTATTGATTGCTACAAGTAAGAGTGTGAGGCAGAGGAGGGAATAGTCAGAACATAATAACTCACACTCAGCGACGAGCGAGAAAAAGGGAAAACTGCAGTCAGTGAGGGAGGCCTTCTAGAGAAGTAAGTAGACTTGCTATCATGGATAGTTAATCTAAACTGTAGAGAATCAAAATTAGCCCTCGTTGAAACCTTTCTACTTGGAATTATCATTGGTGCATGTAGGGAGTGCATCTGCATTTTCGAGGGCCGCACTACCCTACCCCTACCTCTGTGTGCACCTCAAATTTAGAATTTCGGATATGTACATCGCCATTTTGAGAGTCTCAGTTCTCAAGAGTCTGCCAGCTGCATAGTTACTATCTTTTTTTCCCTTCCAGTCCTCCAATTATTCTGCATTATGCGATGCGCTTGTCCACTCAATTGTCGGCATCTTAAAATAGATTGCGAGCGCTAAAGAGTGAATTTCAAATAAAGAATTACCAAATCTTCAGCTCAGTTCTATTGTAAATAGTAGCAGCCAGGAGATCTTCTCCTTCGCAAAATATCAGACCCTCAAAATCTGAAAATATCCAAAAAATGATCCATCTCCCGAGGTGCTACGTGTTTTATACAGTTATCTATAGTACCCCCACGAAGAAAAACCGCCACATTCCGAGCCTCCAATCCAAAACCAAAAATCAAAAAATCAAAGGAATATCGACATTCGAATCACTAGCGGAAAGAGAGAGGACCTGTGCCTCCTCCACTACAAGTGAACAGGAGCCACCGAAAATAGAAGGAAAACGTCTCAGAACGCCTACACTTTCGTGTAGCCTTGAACTAAAGGTGGGAGGAAGGCAGGGAGGAAGGAAAAGAAATGATTGAAAAAGTTTTCCATCTTCTTCTGCGCTTTTTTAGGTCACTTTCGAGCTGGCAGGAGCTAGGTCTTATTGGTGCTTGGTAAAAAAATTGACGATTGACTGCAGCCTCTCACAACTGTGAGGCAGACACAACTCCGACTGCAGCACACCACCGCGTCCTACCTTGCACCATAGGCCCCAGCTAACCCCTCACGATCGCTTCCGAAACCTTATCCTTAGCCCCTCTTCCATGAAGAAACTGTACAACGGAAACTCCTCTACCTCCTCCCCGCCCCAAACTGAGGGCCTCCAGGCTTAACATGCAGCTATCTAAATTTAACACAGTAGAAGTTTATCACACATACAGCTAGGTTTCGGGTGATACACGCGTTAGTGACGCTGTTAGGTGAAGATTACTGTGAGGAGACCACTGTGCTCCTCACACCACCGCCGGAAAGGGGAAGGAGGCTGGAAGCACTTCCATTAGTGTACGAGAGAGAGAGAGAGAGAGAGAGAGCAGGAGGCCGGCCAGTTAGCCGCTTCCTAGGGTTTACTTAGTCGTACACAGCGGGGGGAGGGAAAGAGGAGGAGGAGGAGGAGGAGGAGAGGTTTCCCCGAGATTCCCCGCCTAACACGGGCTGAGAGAGAGAGAGGCTGCCGCTGTGAGTGCGTTGGACGAGAGAAGCGGGAGAAGGAAGGAGGGAAGGACGGAGGAGCGGAGGAGGAGAGTGAGAGGAAGGGAGGCGCCGGAGAAACTAAATCGCCGCAGCCACACCGAGGCAGCGGGAGTAGGCAGGAGAATTCCCCCACAGCGAGGACGTCCGCGCCCGTTGGAAACGTACGTCCCAACGGCTCTGCGCGTACGCAATTTTTTTTAACCAACCAAATTACCAACCAACCAAACAAACAAACAACCGTCCTCTCGATCGTTCCAACACACCCAGGGAGGAGTGTTTGCCTGCTTTTGCTTGCTTGCGTACCCCCCAATAATTGCCCCCGCAGGTTTCTAAGGAGCGTTGGTGTGGGGTCCGCGGGGAGGAGACGAAAGCAAGTCGCAGAGGTGGAAAAAAGGAGCGGGGAAGAACCTGCTTGTTCCTTTGTTCCTTGCGTGCGGCTCGCTGTGGTCGCTTGAGTGAGCACAACAAGTGGGAGCTGGAATAGAGAGAGAAAGCGAAGGAGAACGCAATTGACCTGGACGATTTGCATACTGCGAAATTGTAGATCACAGGGCGTGGAAAAAGCTGGTATTGGTATTGATACCGGTACATATATTGCTCAGAAAGTGAGTGTTGAGAATTGTGCGCAGATCCAATCCGGTCTGTGCTAAAGTAGGTGGAGCTTGTCAGAAGGAGTGACCCAAATCGTCGTAATCGTCGCGGAAACGACGTGGTGGCTTGAGGTAGGCTGATATTCGGGTCGGTGGAGTGCTTGGCTCTTGAAAAGTGCGGCGCTCTGGTGAGATTTCGTCTTTCGTTGCACTGCGTTGGTGAGGCTGGTGAGACTCTGACGCAGTGCTCGATTTTCGTGATCTTTATTGTTGACTTTCTTTATTCCGTGCGTTTGTAGTGGAAAAGAAGAGCAAAGGTTGTGCATACCTTGAAAACTACCTCCTCGTCTCAAAACTGTCCATCGGCAGTGTGTGTGTGTTCCGCGTTGCTTTTGAAGAGAGGTAGTAAAGGGCCGTCCAAACGAATTCCTTTGCTTGCGTATTTGATAAGCCTTCATTCGGGCTAGGTGTTGTTGAGGAGATAACGAGGGTATTTTTGTGAAAACAGCGGAGAAAGCGAATACACGATGAGCGACTTTGTGCAGGTACAGCGGCGCAAAGCGAAAAAGCCAATTCGCATTAAGGAGCATGCGAAGCGCACTCCAGAGGAGTGTGCGGAGCACTACAATAAGATGGTGCGCTTTTACAAGACTGAAAAGTGCAAAGAGGGGTTCGGGAAGCCTTTTCCGTTTTGCCCCCAAGGCAAGCAGTGCTTTTATGCCCATAGCGAGGCCGAGCTTCGTAGAGACCCGCTCGTAGAACGTGGAGTGGAGCGGTACAGCAGGGGCATGTGCCAGCAGCGCGGGGACTGCCCCAATGGGAGGGACTGTCCTTATGCGCACAATGATTGCGAGACCATGTATCATCCGAAAACCTATAAAACCAAGCCGTGCAAACATGGTTCCAAGTGTGAGCGCAGTGTCTTCTGTGCCTTTCAGCACGAAGATGATTTGCTCACCCCTGAGCTTCGTGGCGAATTGTTCTTGAATCGGGATGTTCGGAGAAGCAGTTTATCTGATCACGGCGCGAGCGATTTTTACGCGTCCGGTAAACGTTCAGAATCAGACAGCTTTTACGAGTCCAACGGTGCGGAGGAAGGAATGCAGCGCTTCCGCGACACTGATCATCTCAACAGCCTTGGCGACCTTGCAGAAGGACCCGCCACGCCAGAGTCCTTCCTAGATGCCGCAAAGGTTATTGCACAAGTTAGTGGCGGCGTCAACCACACGAACTCTACCAATGGTGTAGGAATGGATTCGAATCACAGGATGTCTACCTCTCCAAGCATCCAGGCTCAGCAGATGAGGCTGCGAGATGATCAGCTGCAAAAAATGCACGCGACTTCTTCCGCCTCGACTTCTGCTCAAAGCACCGATCCTAAAGGGTCTTCCGCCCCTGGCACTTCCCCGGCGACAGCGAATGACCCTTCTCGCGGCACCCCAGTTGCAAAAGTTCTCAATGCAAAGCGTCTTGGCAGCGCCTCCATCGTGATCGCCATGCTCAGCCCTGCTTTCAAGCTTTTGCCCGAACAAGCAGAGGCCGTTTTGGACATTTTGGCAGCCACGGAAGAGGGCCGCGTGGGATGTGACGCGCAGGGAAATACTGCGCTTCTGCACGCCGTGAGCCGTGGAATGCAGCAGCTCGTCCCGGTTCTGTCCAACACCCAGACGATCAACGGGTCCAACAGTCACTCTCAGACTCCAATCAGCATCGCAATCGAAGGCGACGACAAACCCATGCTGGAGGAGCTGCTGAAATGTGGCGCAAATGTGAATCAAGGTGAGGGAGCCCTGATTCAGGCTATCAAGTGCAACTCGATGCAATGTGCCTTTACCTTGCTCAAGTCTCAGTTAGTTAATTTTACTGTGCTGGACAAGTTTGGCAACTCCGCTTTGACACTATCCGCAGAGCGTGGGTTTGAACAACTCGTCCTCCAGATATGCGCGCAATCGTCGCTCATTAATCTTCGGAATAACAACGGGGAAACCGCTTTAGCACTCGCAGCCAAGAAAGGTCATCTTGGCGTTCTTATGGCTCTACTTCAAGCCGGAGCGGACCCGAATATCCCTGACCTCAATCAGGTAACACCACTCATGTTGGCGCTCTCTTCTGATCAAGGAATGGCGTGCGCGGATTTTTTGGCTCGTCTGCCGAATGTTGATCTTAACGCCAAGGACACGTCCAACGCGACCGCCCTTGCCATCGCCAATGCTACCGGCAAGTCGGAGATCTCGCGTCTTCTTGTTGAGCGCGGGGCGGTAGAGTCCACCTCGCAGCCTTTGCTAAGCAATCGCGGTGCTGCGAATCGTCTAGCTGCCAGCAATGTCTTGTCGGGCTCCCAAGACGCTGACCAGGGCAAACTTGCGCATCAGCATCCCCAGCAGTCGCAGCCGCTTGGATCCATCTCTTCGTCCGCTTCTGCGGGTATTCCGTCTTTGTTCATGGACGCGTTTTCTTCTGGTGGTTCCTCGAGCACCCTGAGCGGCCCATCGTCCATTCCTTTCGCAAGCGCATTTGCTCAAGTGCTTCAGCACCCACATGATCGAGGCCAAGAGACTTGCCTCATCTGTATGCTTTCGCCGCCGACCGTGCAAAATCGTCCGTGCAACCACGCCGTCCTATGCGAGGGTTGTGCGAAGAAGTGGTTTGCGAGCCCGAACTATTGCCCGCTGTGCTCCACATTCGTGGAGGACTATGTGTTGCAGGGCTCGCCAGTTATGAATGGGGGGGTTCTTTAGATGAAGGAAGAAAGAACGGTGTTGGATAGACGGGTCCTGTTTGTGGTCTTGTGATGGCAGCGAGGGTAGGAAGGGACTCCCACGCGTTGCTGGTTTTTGCCGTCGCGCTAGCCATTGGCTTCTCATTCGCCTCTCTGCTAGATCTTTGAACGATCGGCCGCGAAGTGAGTGACTCTTTGTCCCTCTTGTCATTTCTAGTCGTTTTTTATTTGCATATCTTTTTTTTGCTTCCCGAGAGCTTGAACCTGCTTGCGCGTGTCCTTGCTTGATGGGTGCATTTGTCGGCTCAAACACGGGTGCATAATTGTTAAATTGTGTGGTTCACCTGCAGAGAGCCTGTCATTTTCATTTCGGTGTGCAAATTTCAGTTCATTCCATCTATTTTCATTAGAATTGGCAATTTCGGCGTCCAATTATAAACACAAAGTTTCGATTAACTACCTACCAAAGAATACATTAATTCTTCACTGCACTGCGTTGTTCGGACTTGTTCTGTCTGGAGTAATTTGTTTGTTTCCCGATTTTTTTTTTAAAGAAATGGTTCATTCTACTGTGGAATAAGAACGACAGGCGAGAGGTTCGGGGGGGGGAGGCAAGAATTACAACGCTGGTTGCGGCTCGTTTGGCCGCCAGAGGTATGGAACATCAGCTTGTACGTCTTTTCGAAGGGCGAGGCCTTCTTCTATGAGCCTGAGACGAATTAGAGACACGTGCTCTTTCCCCCAAAACATTTCTGCTTCTGGCGACTGCCCCAAGACAAAGCTCGGCACGCCAAAAACCCCATGCGACTGCACAGCTTGGAGGCTAATTTCTCTGAGTTGTTGAATACCTTGCCCATCTTCACCCATAAAGCTTTCATAGGCGTCCATTGGGACCCCACAGTTTTCCACCAACGTCCGAATGGCGACCGGGTCTTCAAGATTCAGCTTGCGAGACCAGAGCAATGGGTAGGCGTAGTCGAGTTGGAAGCGATCTAAAGCTGCGCGGCCGTAAGATTTGCAATAAAGCATGGCCATGAGGATGGGCTCGGAGCGCCACACTTTTTCTGTTCCAAACAACGTAAGCCCACGGAGGGAAGCGTACCTGCGAAGATCAGAGTAGGCCCATTTCACCATATTCATCTGCCCGGCGCTCCGTTTGGTCTTACTGTTAGCCTGGTGCAATTTTTCTCTCTCTTCCTCTGTGGAAAACGACAAAGGCTTGGGGACCTTGGAGACTGCCCGTTTCTGAATAGGCGCCTGCGCGTTACCGTATACGCCTGCTATATCGAGATTGAATGGTAAAAAGTCGACGTAGACATCAAAGTCATCTTCCAGAGACATGGCCATTTCCAACGCAAGATAGGCATGCGGGCTTTTCACGTCTGTGTAAACCTTGATGAGTTTTCGCGCCTCCCTCTTACGGTCTGCATCCCTCAAGGAGTTTGCGCGGTAATTTGCGAGCCACCTGTTGTTCTTTCCGGTTCCGGGCATCCCCGGCGCACTGCGGGCAACATATCTCTTGCCAATCCGCCACGCACTTGTGATATCGGGAATTCTGCCAGGTTTGGAAAGGCCCAGTTTTGCAAGCTCGAAGCGGATCATTCCGATGCCCAAGGCCTGATAAGCCATAACGCCATTTGGGGCCACCAAGCACGGGGTTCCGAAAACTTTGAGCTCGCTGTGACGTACTGGACCAGTGCACCGAATCAACTGGCCACTTGCAATTCTCTCCTTGACGAAGTCCATAAACTCCTGTCTGGGCGGCAATTGATTCTCCCGCTCGCAACTGGAGCAAATTATGTCAAAGACGGCGCCCTCGTCCTCATGGTTTACCGTGGGATCATGCGCCCCTTCGAATGCGCGAAACGTATACTCCAAGGTAATCTCGGGTTGATGTCGCGCGAGCCAGTCCAACCCGATAAGCAGCATCTTACTGCTGGCGGGGAAAGATCGCACCCTCAGGCCTTGCAGGGCAGCGTACTCCTCGAACATGCGCATCTTTTGGCGATCCTTCGCAGAGTTGGGCTCCAAGGCTTCCGCCTGTGCGGCCTCGAAGGGCAGCACCACCACCTTGACTTGGTAGTCATCTCGCACGCTCGCAAGTGGTCCGCTTCGTGTGCACGCAAGCGTGCTCGCAGCCGTTTTGAAGTCCACCAGGCAGTGCACCGTCGCCATATCTTCTTGCCCCTTTCGCAGCCCTTTCTCCATTCTCAATTTCCGATGTGGCTAGCTCAGCGTCTCTCACCATGATCATCTATCTTCCTGGCCTTAACGCGTTAGGGAACTCGGAAGGAAGACTTTCGCACATGGGCGGACTGACGACGGATGACCAGCTTAGGCCGCCGCTTCCCGAGGAATCTGCACATTGACTTCATTAACTGCAAGTTCGGTATAGTTGAGCAATGTTTGGCATCTCGGCCAAAAAGTACAAAATTCAGTCAAGCTAATCAAGCAAAAAAATTGGCCGAGTCACTGAGCTCTCGGTCAATTCATCGGCTACAATTTGCATAACTGGCGCTACCGGCGGAAAAAGAAAATCCCCTTGCCTTTCTACAATTTTCTTTCCTTTTTTTCACCGAGCTTGTGAGGCGGCCGGGAGATTGCATGGTCAGCATTCGCCGTGAGGGCAGCGCTAATTGCCGACTTGCTTGTCTTGCTCGGTGAAGACTGTGAAGGAAGATGGCCACATTTTGGCATGTGTGTCATGTGTTGTCTTGTGTGTCATGTGAGCAAGCGTGCCCGGCGACCTTTAAAACCTTTCTGGTAAGCTTGAACCTCGAGTTGGCGACCGACGTACTGCCTGGAAGATGTATGGAAGATGGAAGATAGAGGGCGGTGGTTTCAACAGAGCTCAGCCTTTCTTCTTCAAGTCTTGATTGAAATAGATATACTAATAATAAGAAGAAACAGAAGGAAAAGGTCACGGAGACGGTCTTCTCGGTCGATTGCATCCGAACGGATTGACATGGGCATCCATGACCTAACCTATTTTTGGCTTCTTGCACTCTGCAATCTCTGCAATCTCTGCAATCTCTGCAATCACAGATAATCACAGCCGTCACGGTCCACTGCCAACCAGCGCTCTTCACCTTGACGCGCACATCGGTCAAAACATCCAAGGAATCCGGTATTACCCTGGCAGCCGCCGGGCCAGGCGCACGAGGACAGAGGTAGGGAAGATAGGGAAGATAGGGAAGATAGGGAAGCGGCTATTCAATCACATTACTCGCAAATAAAGAGCCAACTTCCGAAGTATGAAGTATGATGAAGTGGTATGAGTAGTACAGCTGATGGTGTGTTCAAGCAATCTGCAAACTATCTGCAAGGTATCTATCTATCTGTGACCGAACAGCAAAGCGCACTCAGTCTCGACGTTTGCAGCATTGCGCGTCAGCTCCTCGCGGCAGACACCAAACTCACAAACAGGCGCGGGCACTGAGCGCAGTCAGAGCAAGAAAAAGAAAGCAGGTTTGTTTGGGCACGTATGCCAAGTCTGGGGCGAAGGTGCGTAGCGTGGGTTGCAGCGTTCGTGTGGGCAGCGGCGGTGTTTTCGTTTGTCGACGGGAAAATGCAGGTGGAGCAGTCGGGCGGGACGATCCGCGTGTTCAATGAGGGCGATGGCCCGCACACGTCGACGGTGATTCTGATGCACGGGCTTGGAGATAGCTCGCGGGGGTTCCTGGACGTGGCCAAGATGTTTGCGAAAGAGCTGCGCGGCACCGCTTTGGTGCTCCCCACTGCGCCGCGAGCACCGGTGAGCTTGAACGGAGGCGCTGTGATGAACTCGTGGTACGACATCATCGGGAGAGGCGAGCGGGCCATGGAGCCTTGCAATGGCATCGAAGAGAGCGCTGCAATCATCAGGGGTTTGATGGAGCAGGAACACCGCGATCGGGGCATCGCCTATTCTAAGATGGTGTTGGCTGGCTTCAGCCAAGGGGGCTCGCTGAGCCTTTTCATGGGACTGCAGCTGCCGGCCGAGATGAAGCCTGCTGGGCTCCTGTGCATGTCTGGCTACTTCACGGCCCGCGGTAAGTTCAAGCTGTCTGAGGCTTGTAAAGACGTCCCTGTGCTGCATTGCCACGGCACCAGCGACCGAATGGTCTTGTACAAATGGGCGGAGGATAGTAAGGCGCTCCTGACGGAGGCTGGCGTGCAGGACTACACGCTTCGACCTTTCCAAGGCATGGGTCACGCAGTGCAGGTGGAGGAGCTGCAGATCGCTCTGGCGTTCATCAAGAAGGTCTTGGATGCCAGTGCTGTTTCGCAGGGAGATGCCGCGCAGAAGGAGGAAGAGTTGCGCAAGGCCGCGGAAGGCTCGGACCTCGGCAAGGAGGCTATCGCGATGATGAAGGAGAAGACTGGCAAAGACGAGCTGTAGAGCCAACTTCCGCGGAGAACATATCCATTTAACACCTTTCTACCTGCCAATGTCCTCTAACTTAAAACCCTTTCTTCTCGTTTCGGTTTCACTGGCATCCTCTGCTCAAACACTATCTGTCACTCTTTGGTGCTCACTCGCAGCATATCTCCAAGCCCCAACTCGCCCATTCGCTCTGCTTTGTCTCATGCGAGCCCTTCCTTCGTGAACAAACCTCGATTCACTATGTCAAAGACAGCCCACGATCCATCAACTGAAAACAAAGAAAAAGCTCCACAACTTCTCCACTGCGCTCTGTGTTCACTCTCAGTCGCTTTCTCTCAATCACTCGTGCTCAATCCATCGATCCATCGATCCATCGATCCATTGATCAATCGATGTTCAGAACATCAACTCTCATTGTTCATGTTCATGTTCATTTACTAATCAATCTTTCTCTACTTTGATTCACTTTCAAGTCCTTCGACATCCTTCGACTGTGAACGTAAAAGTCCTTTTGGAACCAAATGTTCATTGAACACACAAGAGCTTTTTTCCAGACGTCTCTCTCTACGCCGTACACATACAACTCCTTACCTTCCATCTCCTCTCCTAAACTCTCCACTACTCCCTTATACGCCACCTTACCCCTCCACTACCACATACTACCACATACTACCACGTCGACGTGCACTCAGCTAGGCATGCACTACTATCATTTCCTCTGGGTAGTGCAATAGCAGTGGCGGTAGTGTCCTACATGGCTTGAAGTATAGCAAATGACTGGCAGAAAGAAGACAGACACTCTCTCTCTCTCTCTCAGAACACAACTCTCCTCCCACAAGTCCACAATTCCACAAGTCCACAAGTGAAGAAGAGTCCCAGTCCCAGTCCCAGTCCCGCGGACCCCCATTCGTCCCATCAGTCCCATCAGTCCCATCAGTGGCCTTCGGAAAGAGCAAGATGAGCCGCATGGTGCTCGCCCGCGGGCGTGTCATGTTGTCGCGGCGTCCAGTCGTCGGCACCTTCCCCACAGCACGTGTCCTCGGCGCGCACGTCCCCGAGAAGAAAGAAGAAGAGCGGTCGGAAAGTTCTGCGACACTCCAGCTGCGGGGCCTGCACGGGTCCCCGCGGGTGCAATCCGCGACGCCGCTGGTGGTGGGCGCATCCGTGGCCGGCATTGCGTACGCTGGAAAGTTGGCGTTGGAAGCGTTTGATAGAAGACAAGCAGCGCAAGCAGCGGCGGAAGCAGCGCGGGCGGAGAACCCACGTGGGAAAGGAACCAATGAGGAGCAAGAAGGCGGCGGGTTCTTCAGCTGGCTGAGCTTTAATTTGGGGAAGAGGTTCTATGAAGGAGGGTTCGAGCAGGAGATGACGCGCAGGGAAGCGGCGCTGATTTTGGGAATCAGGGAGAGCGCGCCCAGGGAGAAAGTGCGAGAGGCACATCGGAGATTGGCGCTGTTGAATCACCCGGATACCGGCGGCTCGACCTACGTGGCGACCAAGATTAATGAGGCGAAGGAGAAGCTTCTCGGCTCGGGGTGATTGATTTTGGCATCGGAGAGTCCGATTGCGGGGAATAATGTGCGAATTGGAGAGCTCGGGCTTTGCGCGTGACTGCGTGACTGCGTGGTGGTGAATTTGCGAACTGCGTGCGATGCCATGCATGCGTGAGTGCATGTGCAGTGTCGCGTGTTTAAATAGGAGTAACATGCAGGAAGGGAAGAAAGAAGGAAGGATGGATGGATAAACGGAAGGGCGGACCAGAGGCAGAAGCAGAAGCAGAGGATTATATTTTATGCCCCAGGCACCTCAAGCGTGTGTTCGCCGGGTCCTGGCCGCCGCCCGTTCTGTTCGTAGGTTTGGGATAAGGAAATGAAATAAGTTTATGTATTGATTCCACAGATTGGTTTGTCGACAGAGTTTGTTCTTTTAATAGGTGTTGATGCGAGACAGGCGCATCGAGCGTGCTTGGTACTCACGTGCAATGAATTGAGAAGATTATTGGTCAAAGGATCAGACGGACGCCCCCCCTAGATCCAGCGGAGCGCAGCGCCTGTACATTCGGCAAATGACGTGTCACACTGTTGCCCTGCACCACGAGCACCGCCAGGTGTGACTTTCCCAACTTGATCACTGACAAAATCGAGCCAGGCTGCACGATCCTGTTCCTCGCCAAGTTGAGCTCTCTCGCCCGGAGCTGGGGCGCAGACTCCAACAGGTTATCCTGCAACATGACTTTCTTAAACAGCCTTTCTTTCGCGCACATCACTGCCGGCAGACAAGTGATGCTGTTACCATTCACTGACAGGACCTCCAGCTTGGGCGCCCACTGGAAGAGGGCGTTCGGCAAATTGTTAATCTTATTTTTCCCCAGGTGCAGTTCGAGCAACTGATGCGCCCTGCGGTCAACCGGGATGTCCACCTCTGTGAGCGCATTCACAGCCAAGTTTAGGCAAGAAAGCGCAGGCGACCACTTGTCGACGTGCTGAAAGTCGAAATTTGCGAAGCAATTGTGCTCCAGTCGAAGAACGGACAGCCCCTTTGCACTGTCTTCAGCCTTGAAGTCCACGAGCTTGTTGTTGTGCGCGAACAGCTCCTTCAAGAAGTAGCACTTGACCAAGACTATTCGCTCCAAGAAGTTGTGGTTTAAACAAACCCTGGATAAGTCGCACGGGAGATGGCTGAGGACAATTGTTCCTCTCAGTAGGTTTCCTGAAATATCAACGAATTCCAACGAGGAGCTTGCCTTTAAAGTTGGCAAGAGCTCGTTTGCGCTCTGCAGTTTATTCCTCGCGAGCTTCAAAATACGAAGTTGTCGGAGGGGCTGAGCCTCTAGGTTCAAGGGAAGTTGGGCCAGGCCGCTTTGCTCTACGCATAATTCTTCAAGGTTGCCAAGGTTCGCTAATGATTCTGGGAGCGCCTTCAGCGAAGGATTGAAGGAAAGATTCAAGACCCGCAATTGTCGGAGCGCTCCAAGACCTTCTCCCATAGTCTCCAATTGGCACGCTTCCAAATGAAGCGAAACAAGTCTGCAACGCACAGGCGGCTCACCGAAGAGGAATCCCGCTTTCGAGAGATTGTTTTGACTCAAATTCAGGTACTTTATTTTGTTCGAGCTGAGCAAGCACCCCGGGACACGCGTCAGCTTACAATTGGTTAAGGAGAGAATTTCGCGACTCGTCAAGTCCGCCTCCATCTGCTCCTTTGCCAAGCCAGACTCTTTTATGGACGTCGACAACTTTTGAAGTTTGGCAGTTGCCTGCGCTCTGGCGTCACAAAGCTCATGAGCCTGAACAGAGAAAGGTTTTTCCCATTGCTTTTCGCCAGTCTGCGGGCAAAAGTAAAATATATCTCCCTGCTCCGCTTCGTGAGTCTCCCAGTTTTTTTCGGTCTCCGTTGTCAACGCGCCTACCACGAGAGCCCTCTTTGCACTGACCTCATTGACCGGCAGATTGCGAATATGAACAAGGTGATGCAGGCATTTGGCTTCCTCCATTGTTAATGTCTCTGGGCGGCCGATGATTTTGGCTGCCGTCCTCACAAAATCCCGGAACCCGGCCTCTCCAACGCTTGCCGCAAGCTCCAAGTCCCCTTCGACCTGAGCAAGGACCTTTGCAACATCCAGATGTTCTACTTGGGCCTGGTACGCCGCGGTGAACGCCTGCTCCAGCTCCTCTTCGACAGAGCTACCCTCCGCAACCTCGGCGGGCATGGCTTCCATTGTACGCTGCAAGGCTCTTGAGCAACGCTCCAGGTCTCCTTCGAGTGTCAGCAAGTTTAACGCTTTTTGCTCCAACTCCACCGCTCTTGCAGCATGTTCTGGGCCCACCTTCCGCGCAGTCTTCAAGCGCAAGGCCATCACAGCCTCCGACTCATACTTCTCCACCATCGCAATGGCAGCGTTAATATCCGGCACCGGCCTCAGTCTTTGGTCTCCAACCTCTTCTCGCGCGACTCTCACTGGATCCCGCAATTTGCGAACGAACCCGGCCGATCCGGAGGCCGCCTCATGGTTGCTCGCTCGCCACCGCCTTCTTTTCTCGTTCTCTTCGCGTAACTTGGCTGCTGCCTCAGGATCTTCCCACACCGCCGTTCTCCTGCCTGTAGCGTTCACGGGCGGCATTTTCACAGCGGACCATTCCGAGCGGCATCTCGTCCCCATTCTCGCTCTCTCTCACGCTCTTCTATGTATATACTCCCTCGCCGCGCAGCAGCGCCCTCTCACGTTCTCCTGCCCAAGACTAAACAAACACAAACACAAATTCAATGCACTTTCTCCGTCGATGGCCCACCTCCTTCGCTTGCGGAACTGCATGCTCCGCTACGATCGGCCAACTCTTTCGAGCTCGACCTGGCGCCCAGCCCCACAGCCCCACAGCTCTACAGCCCCACAGCTCTACAGCCCCACAGCTCTACAGCCCCACAGCTCTACAGCCCCACAGCCTGCACAGCTTTCCGGCTCGCCGTCCATGGTGGATTGTGGGAGTAGTTGTTGTAGTACTTTGGACCGTTAACGGATAGCAAGGCCCATGGTCGAGCACGGCCACATGGCCGCATGGCCGCATGGCCGACTGCTGGCAGCGTTGTTTCTGTTGATACTTTTGTTTCTGTTGGTGCTTTTGTTTCTGTTGGTACTTTTGTTTCTGTTGTTTCTGTTGGTACTTTTGTTTCTGTTGGTACTTTTGTTTCTGTTGTTTCTGTTGTTTCTGTTGGTACTTTTGGTTCTGTTGGAGGTGTTGGTTGAAGACAGGAGAAGCAAGGTGGAATCGAAGGGCTCATACTGCTTGGAATTTGTTACTTTGTTACTTTGTTAGTTTGTTTATTTCGGGAAGGAAAGAAGGAAAAAAAAAAGAAGAAGAAGAAGAAGAAGAAGAAGAACCGGGGACGGCAGCAACAGCAGAGGGAAAGAACCGATCGCAAGAGAAACCCGCATTTAAATGAGCATTGAACAACAAAGGGAACTGGAGAGGAAAACCAGGAGCCGGGAACAGAAGGCTCCAACGGCAGAAGGAACCAAAGCGAACAAGAACCGAAAGAACCGATCTGTTTTCTTTTCAAGTTTTTTGAAATTCTGAACTTGAAAAATTGATAATTTTTAATGCTCCTTTCACCGTGACTGTAAGAGTCCAACTCCTGGCCTTCTTTCTACCTCCGCCCCCTAATCACCTCCTCATCATTCGCAGTAGCCCTCCTCTCACCACAAGTTCAAGTTCAAGTTCGTTCTCTCCCCTCACAGTCCCCTCACACAGCCAATCTCTCCTTGTGAGTGACCTATTGCACACCGCAAAAAACCGCCGCAGCTGCGACCGTGCAAGCGTTCATGCGGGGCACTGTTTGCGAAGCTGCTAGCTTGTAGGTGCAAGCTGGTCCACTTGAGGGAGGCGTGAGTGAGAGAGAGAGAGAGATAGAGATAAAGAGAGAGATACATAGAGAGAGAGAAGGATGAGCAAAGACATCGTCGTTTCCACGCTGCGCGAGGGAGACGGGAAGACGTTCGCGAGCGATGGAGAGAGCGTGGAGGTGTTCTATGAAGGTCGTGTGAGCGAGAGCGGCAAGGTATTTCACTGCATGTGGCCGGGCCGCGAGCATGACTCGTCCAAAGAAGAAAGCCCTGAGCCGAACAGGTCATTCAAGTTCGTCATGGGCGACGAAGGGCTCATCAAAGGCTGGAACAGAGCGCTCGAGTCCGTCAGCGAAGGGCAACAGATTCTTGTACGCATCCCGGCTCACCTTGCTTATGGGGAAGAAGGGTATCCAACGGACGACGGCAGCGGCTTTAAGATCCCTCCGAACGCCGACATTGAGTACGACATCGAGTGCGTCAAAATACACAAGCGACGCCGCAAGGAGATGGTAGAGCTGTCCGAAGAAGACCAGAAGCGTGTCGATGACAGCTGGGCAGGGGTTGTCCAGCAGGCCACTGGTCAAGGCGCGAAAAAGTCTACCGGAGCAAAGAGAAAGAAGAAGAAGGCAGGGAAGAAGGGGAAGTGATTCTAATTAAAATAGCTCTTTTGAACTACCTGCGATTCGCCCGCCATCCGTGTCGATTTATTCTATCACAGTCTGTCACATACAGACAAGCACGAACTCGAACAAAAATTATTTGTTGTTCTCTTGCTGCGTCGAGATGTAGAGGCTGCAATCCGCAGGGGTGAGTGAATAATATAATATATATCCAACTGACAAGAGAGAAAAAAAAAATGCCTTGCGTGTGGAAGGAGACTAGGCTCAAGAAAGGACAAGGAAAACATAGTTGTAGTCAGGTAACGATGATAAATCTTAGAAGCCAAGCTCGTTCACAAAGGATGTGTAGTTGATTAGCTCCGGATACTTCGACGGGTATGCAGCGTGAAGTTTGGCCAACATGTCGTCGATATCCCCTTTCGGCAAAACGTCAAGGCTCTTCAGTACAGCAGCGAATTGCGTTGGTGTGACTGCCTTGAGGTTCTTCTTGTCATACGTCTTGAACGCATCATACACGCTCAAATTTCGCATACGTGCAATGTGTCGGATTGGCTCGAGAATTTCTTCAATTTCTACCTGGGAGACCTGGCGCTGGTAACGTTCTTCGAAAGCACGCGGTGCGCGATTTGTAAGACTCTCCGAAGGCATGGCTTCTAGCTTTTCGTCCCCTCCATCAATGAGGTGCACAAAAGATACATAGGCGACTGCGTCTCGTTCTCTGTCATCCTTGTAGTACCTGGACAGCACTTGCAAGTCGTCATGTCGAATATCAAAGCCGCACATAATCAAAGCGGATTCGAATTTGCTCTGGGGGATGAATCCCTTTCGGAGCTTGTCGTGGTCTTCAAAAAATCCCTTCACCCGATATCCTTTCGCCCATGCCTGATCACAAAGATCCCGAAGGATGATAGCAGCCCTCTCCTTTTCTGCGGGGGTCTCACCAGGCTCTGACTGGTTCGTGGTCCGAAGCGAACTGCCGATAGGTGTTAGCGTGGAACCATTTACGGAACCCGCATTGTTGGACTTTCCGCTCTGATCAACGGTTGCGATAAATTCGCGGTAATCCACAATTAGTCCCAACGGTCCGGTGCCCTTCGCAAAACGTTGGCACAAACCTTCGTAGGTTTCTTCAGATATGTTTTGTAACGGCTTGAGCTGCATGGAGTCTAGTGCGCGACGAAAGATCGCCTGCTCCAGGCGGCCGCTGTTGAGTCTATCATAGATCTTGAACGTTGGAAGCAACAGAATTCGACTGGTGCGGACATTGCGTTCCACGTTCTTGATCAGGTCGTCCACGTTCCGTTCCTCTTCGCTTGAGATATTGGATTCCCAATACTTCTTAGGTTGCGCAGGTATGACCTTCACCTGCCCCGAATGTGATGGCAGTCTTTCCAAGCCGGTGATGACCTCCACCATCTCCAGCTCTCGCACAAGTTCCCGCCAACGTAAAGGGAACTGGTCCCGGGAAGCCTCTGTTCCCACTGGACATAGATATGGTGTTGCCAGAGCCAGCACCTCTGCTTCGCTCAAAACTAACCGTGCGCGGGAAAAGCCGCGGTTAAGCTGGGAGAATGTCACCGTGCCGTGGTTCTGCTTGTCGGCATCGGACATGAATTCTGAAAAGCGAATACGTAAGCGCTTCATCTCACGCTGGAGATTCTCGACCACCTGGTCGCGATCAATGAAGGAAGCATCTCCTGCGGAGATTGACCCATTGCGCGGCGACCCTGAGGCAAGGACGGCGGACTTGGCAACATTCGCAAATACGGACCGAGAGCTGTCTGTCATGTCTGCGAATTTGACATAGTCGACCCCGTTTCCGGGCCCTTTCGAGAAATATGAGGACAGTTCCATCAGCTCATCGTCAGAGAGCTTGAGAGTTTGGAGCTCCTGACATAAAACCCGCTCAAACTGGGCGACAGTTACTGTTCCACGGTGTAGACGGTCAAAATCCTGAAACACTGGTTTGAGATTCACACGCCTCGTTCGGACGCAGGATTTAATTCGCTCCAAAGAAGACGGGAGTTGTGCGTCTGGAGAGGTTTCCGGAAGAGACATATCTCCAGCAAAAACGGTTGAAAAGTTTGTCGCGTTCTTTGTCGGTCTTTTGTGAAGATCGCGAAGCTCGGCCGCTGCAGAATCTACTTCGTCGATAAACTCGTTGTATCGGACTACATTCACGTGCTCCAATGTAGGCTGCTCCCCGTGGAATCTAGTTGTGTTGCTGTATCGGTCGGCGAGCAATTCGAGGAGGGATGTGTCCATATGAACTCGTTTCCCAAACGCGGACGTAATGGCAGACTTAAATTGCGATCGCGAGATGAGGCGCTTCTTCATGGGGTCCAAGATTGCAAATATGCGGCCAAGGGCAAGGCCCTCGGTGTGTAGCACGCGCTTCATTTCTTGGATCGCAGCCTCAAGCCTGGAGTCGTCGGCAAAGGAATCCACTTCCCCGTTCTCGACAAATGCGCTGATGATCTTTGCATTAGACATCTGTGAGGCTGAATGCGCAGCTCGGTGCGCTGCCACCATTGTCGCAATGTCGTCAGCGAATCGACGGTAATTGACATCGCCGCGCTCGTCCTCGTACGCAAACGCCAGCATTTCGGCAAACTCGTGCAGACGAGTTTCGCGCTCACCAAATAGCGTCCGGAGTCCTCGATGGAACTGACTCGCCGTGATAAAACCTGCATTGTGCCGGTCAAAATCTCTGAAAAACTTGCTCAGCACAATATTCTCCGTTCTGACTTTCTGGGAGACTGTATCCAAAACTTGGTTGAGCGCTTCCAAGTCCGTTGACGATAGTTCATTCCGCTTTGAAAGGTAATGCAGGTTGGTTTGCATCGGCATAATCTCCTTGAGCTGCTTTTGAGGGTCCTTCTCCAACCCCTTCTCTGTAAACACCTGATTCACTCGGTCGCAAAATCGTTCGTAGTTGACTCCTTCTCGGGACTGAAACGCCTCCGCCACGAGGCTCATCTCCTCATCCGTGAGATCCGCTTTGCTGGACTTGAGCCCTCTGACGAACACCGGGACGGTGACATGCCTGTTATTGTGTCGATCAAAGTCCTTGAACAGAGACTCCCATCGCACCCTGCGCTGCCGCGTGAAGTCCTGGAGCCGAAAGATGACGCTTTCCAGGGTCTGCGCTTTGGTTGTAGGAGAAGACATCTCGGAGACGCGTCTGTCTGAGACTCCTCGTCAAGACTCCCCACGCTCGCTAACCACTTTCAAAGCGTCCAAGCCGATGTTTGACGACTCGCAGCACCTCCTCCTCGCTTAACCTCGCTCGACCTCGCAAGCGGTTGCACACCGGAGAGGAAGACTTTGATCGAGCCAAACCTGTACGCTTCGTCTTTGTCACTACTTCCCAAAGTGCCGTTGGTCCAGGTGATTGAAGGGCGCTCTCAAGTTGAAGTCAGCACCTTGGCGGGATTACGCCAAACTTAGCCAAGGCGTCGCTTCTCGCGGAAATCTGGAGTCCTTCTCACTCCACTGGCCTACTACGCCGCTCGAGTATTATTTTCCGACATTGAGGCAAGATGCTACTCAGTACTCCAATTAAAAGCGGTCGACGATGCCGTGCCCAATATGCACGTTATTCGTACTTACCCCAACGCAGCTCAGCATCTCTTGCTCTTGTTGACTGCCGCAAACTTTCGACGGAGCTTTTTCAGAAATTGAGAATAGAATTTCAGTTCGTGCAATACTCCCATGCAACGAGCACCGATGCAAAATCTTGCGAGCCTTTCATCTTCGCCAATCAACAAACAAACAAAGATTGGAGTCAATAACATTGCCGCCGCGTCCAATGCGGTGTTTGCACATGTACATGTACATGCATAACACTGCTGAAAAGTTGCAGTGTTTGCAAAAACTAGTTCAACGGTAACCTCCTCGTCACAGGTACCCCTTCATGACGACAATCGACCACGCTTGACCTGGCACTTCTACTTGACTACATAGCGGAATCGTTAGAGATCGATGAGGTCCCTGCAGAGCCGTTATGGCAGAAATGAAGTTCAATTTTTTCGAAGCAGATGGCAAACAGCGCCAGATGCTCAAACGGGAGATGGCAGAGCAGAGCAGAGCAGAGCAGAGATGTCAATCGTCAGAAGCGAGTGTTGTTTGAGCGAGAGGGACGGAGGGACGCTGTGCTTGTTGAAATGGGGGCTTTGATCGTTTAACGAGGTTGAGTTCTTACCATGTCAGAGGAAGGCAGAGAGAGTTCCACCAGATCGTTCGAACTTTGCGCTATCTATCTCTCACTCACGAGTCTGCTTTGCTCTCGACGGCACGAGTAATCACGAGTAGGGAAGAAGAATGTCTTGGGTTATACAACTCGTTCCTTTTTAAAGTAAATAGTTTGTTACTTTCTAGCACAATGGAGGAAGCGTTTCGCCGGGTCTCCAATATTGATTCCAAAGCAAGCATAGTATTCATGATGTTTCTGCCACTTGCAATAGTTGGCGGCGAGTACCGTGAACAGTAGTACGCATGCATTTGGCACAGAGAAGAGCGCCGACGAAGCGCGTGCACAAGGTCTTGCCACGTACTTTCGGGGCAACCTGTTGATCTATCAAGACGAAAGCCAATCAAGCCTGAAGATGCCCAGCTTTTCAGCAGGCGATGTCCAAGCGCTGGTGCTCTCCACCGTTGAGGAGGAGTGGAGAACGGCTTTCAAGCTGTGCGTGGTCAAGACAGTGCGCGAGGAAGGAAGATGGGTCGTGAAAGGAGTCTTGAGCAAGCCTACAGAGAAGAAGCCAATCCCTTCTGCGGTGGCGCACATAGTTTTCGCACTGGATGATGACAAATCGGAGCTTCATTTCCGGCTCGAGCAACAGCTTTCGTGGAGAAAGGTTTCGGACTTTCGCGAGGCGCTTGTGAATAGGATCATTTCCAACAAGGCACATGTGCGCGGTCAGCACAGTGAAATTACAGAGGACTCGTTTGGATTGACACGTGGTCAGATTTCTTTCGCGGAAGAGAAGCTTGAGGAAGAAAAGATTGCCAAGGAGAAAGAGACTGTCTATTACAGCGATGAAAGCGATGATGAGCACCTTCCCGATGAGACCGTGTTCAAAGGAGACATACCAGAATGTGGGGTTGACTTGGAGGGCATCATTCGCAACGAGCACATTCGAATTCGGGAGGTGGTGGAAGAGGTGTTCGATGAGGCGCTGAGTAGACACAAGATGGAGATGGGGTATTATGAATGTCTTCGATCCCTGGAAACTGTAGCCTCAATGCTCGAATTGGATCGCGAGGGCCTGTTGGTCATGTACAGCTTCGTTCAAGCGGACCGAAATATGAACGTCGACCTCGAAAAACTCCTGCCTCACATTATTGGAAAACTTCAACACCGACTTACACACCAGGAGCGAGAAACCCTATCAGAGCGTTGGTGCGAGACGTTTTTGGCTGTTCATAGTCCTGAGTTTGAGCACAGCGTGGAAGACATACTAGAGAGGTTTTCAACTCACATAGAGAATCAAGAGCATATGCCACATCGAGCAGTGCGCGAAACTCTTGCGAATGAAGGAGAAGGCCTGTTTGGCCACGAAATCAATGCTGTAATGGCCCTGTTGCCGAGTTTCGAAGAGGACTCGTCTATGGTGCTTGTTGAAGAGACTAAACTTGGTGAAAGGCTTAAGCAAGTACGACTTGCGGTTGCACGTGACTCGTACTTGATGTACAGCTCAGAGCATCTTATTGCGCAGCATCTTAAGGCGCTCCTTGGTCCAGTTCTTGCGTCGAGCGAAGACAACCAGGCTGGCGACAGGAGTTGGCACGAAGAGTCCAAGTCCACAGAAGAGGGCAAGCGTGGTGGCGGTGAACTTAATGTCAAAGTTTCTCGCAACGCCGTGTATCATAGTCTTATTCGAGACCAGAGCGGGCTCGTCCTCTCCAAGCAAGCAGCAATGTCGTTGCTTGCGTGCTGCCCGTCCGTCTCGGAAGCTGAAGATGTTGTCATTGCTCAGGACTTTGTGGACAAGTGCGCCAAAACTCTATTTGAACGGATTTCACCTCCTGGTCTGTCGCGATGCTTGGTTCTTTCCGAGAGGTGCAGCGAAACCGCTATGCATATTCTATGTGGCAAAGACCGTGACAAATTTAACACCGAACTTTGGAGCACTCTGGAGCGGCAGTTTCCGGAGAGGAATGTCGCGGTTATGAGCAGCAGCTCGTTCAGTGACTGCATCATTACATTTTTGGACGAATCTACGTCAGCAACTCTGATCGATTGCCTGGCTGCGGCGAACATCTCGCTAGACTCCCCATCGGAGGTCATCTGCAAGCCTTTTAGCAGGTTTGGCTATGATTACGTTCTCTTGCTGTCATTGACACTGGCTATGCAAGACGAGCGAGCAAAGGAAGATGCGTTGAACGAGCAACTGATCAAGTTCAAGCAACTGCATGGCAAGCTAGAGATAGAGTCTGTTGAGCCAGTGAAGGGAGACGGCTCTGATCTTGTCAAGCTCTCCGTGTTTTGCCCAGATCTCAACTTCCGCGCGGAAGCAGAGTACAGTAGCGCAGATCTCGCCGAGTTGCTTATTCCTGAGGACAAGGAAGCGTTTTTGAAAGAGCCGGTCGACCCGATTCTAATTGGACTGCTCCAGGAGTTTATGTTCTTGGATGCAAAGCAGAAGGTGGTGATTCATGTTCCTCTCAGCGGTATGTTTTGAAAAGTCCATCCCTCAGCTCACATCCCTCCCCCAGCCCAAATCATAATATAGTTATTATAAACCTAAAAAACTGCAGCGTGTTCCTCACTAATTTTTTATGTTTGCCTTCTCAAGGTACTGAGTTCCTCCACGAATCGAACAAGAGGGTATTGATTTGCTTGATTCAGTTTGCTGGCTGCAACATAGCTACAAACACGGAATTTTCATCGCCAGACACAAAAGAGAGTTTAGCATACTCTGTAAGAATAAAAATAAAAAATGAAATTCTTATTAACAAAATACAAGACGAATTCACGCTCCCCGCGTAAATCACTGCCTCTGCTGCCTTTCTTTTTTTCTTTTTTAACGAGCGCCATAAACAGCTCGTTGGGGGTGCACATACGATTGCGCTGCGTATGGAGCTCCGTTTCGTGGCGGGGGAGCGCGCGGCGCAAATCCGCTTGGCTGCACGACGTTTGAGAATTGGCCTTGTGACGCGCAGGTACACTGTTCGGCAGGATGCAGACCATTTGCGCACAAGACATAATCGTAGAGCTGGGTCAGCAGCGCTCTGTTCATCTCTCTCTCCACCTGGTTCATACCGATCATTTGGCGCTCTTTTCTTGTGTGATGCTCCTGCTCCATCTGCTCGACGAGGTCCGAGCGATAAGCGACCTTGGCGTGCTGCATGCGCAATTGGTTCGACTCCTCGGCCGCTTGTTGTTGCTGCATTTGAGACTGCATACTCTGAACGTATCGCAGCTGCTCTTGTGCCTCCGCCTCCTTTCGAAGCTGCAAGTCGTGAATTTGTTGTTGCCTGCCTCTGTTCAAGTCTTCAATAGATCGTTGTCTTGCGAGTGCCTGCTCTGCGGCCTTTCGGTCTTCCTTGTACTTATTTTCCACCTCCCATCGAGCAAAAGCATTCTCCAGCTCTCGGCGTCGTTTTTCTTCGACATTGCTTATGGACCGCCCGACGGTAGCCAGAATTCTGTCTTGTCGATCCTTGAAAGCCTGGCGCTCTCTCTCCCTTTCAAGTTCCCGATTTTTTGCTGCCAGTTGGGCCTCCTTCATATATTTGAGGTCGCGCAGGTGCTCAGCTTGGGCTTCAGAAGCTCGGTGCTGACGCTGGTCCAAGAGCGCTTGGCGGTTCTGTTCTGCCTGCTCGAGGGCCTTGGTCTGCAAAGCCATGGCCTTTTGCTGCTCAGCTAATTCCTTCTCCTTTGCCAAGCGTTCGCGGAGCAGCTCTTCCTGATACTCCTGGAGATCCTTTTGCCTTTGCAGTGTTTGCTGAGTTTCGCAAAACCTGTCCAACTCATCAGCCCTCCGTTTCCTGTCCTCTGCCTCACGAAATCTTCGCTCCTCTTCTTCCTTGCGCCACTGGTTGACGTCCTGTTGCACTAGATGGTTGAACCTGGCGGACTCCAAGCGATTCCGTTCATCTAGGAGCCTTTGCTGCTCGATTTGCCGGGCTAACTGATCTGCATAGGTTTGGGCTTGCTGATGGGTGGCCCTCTTTTGCTCGGCAGCTTGCTTTAGAGCGTTGTCGTTTTGCATGTGGGTGATCATGGCATACTCGTCCATGCGCATCGTCGGATTGAATACATTTGCAAACATTGGGTCGTTGCAATCGCAAATTCCTCTCGCCCGCTTGCAATACCCACAAATGTTCTCTGGCGACTCTTGTAGGATCTGCGGCAAGTGTTGAGCCGCCTTTGACTGCTGCTCGCGATTCGCACTTGCAGCAACTTGTATGTCGTTTTGAAATCTGCCAAGCTCTCTATCAATGTCGTACCTCCCCGTTTCAGCCCGATGGTGCGCGGCTCGCTGAGCGGCCTGTTCCATGATGCTCAACTGCTGACTAGGCTGTAGCGATTGCACCGCTTGGCGGCTGTTGTCATCCATTTTGGCCTGGAGATCCGCGAGCGCCCTTTCCCTCCATCTCGCCTGGAGGACCTCCTCGCGTCTCGCGGTGTACTCCATGGAGCTCATCTTTTCAGCCGCACAGCAGCAGGTCGTCCGCGATTGAGGAACTGCTTTGCGCTGCACTGCACTGCACTGCACTGCCTTTATTCGCGGACTGATTCCAGCCCTTGAAACGGTGCAAGCATGCAACGCTGGGCTTTGGCATTGCTAATGAATTACGAACGTCCATAAACATTCGCCGCGCCGTCCACTTTGTAAATGTTGACCGAAGTAGCTCTGACCCCGGACAACCTCTCGCTACGGTTCGATGGTACCGGCAAGAGCGTTTGTGAACGGCGCTGAGTTGTCAAGAAGCCCAAAAGTAACACACACATACATCCGTGCCACTTTAGGTAGCTCTTGCCCTTGCAAGTCCATTTGCAACTTTTGGTGGTCGTCCATGTGTACTTTTGCACTAGCACTACCAAACTCGCCGCGCTTTGAACTCTAACGTTGGACCTCCCTTTCTTTCATTCATTTGCCTCCTCTTTCGCGTAAAGATCTGCTCTGTCACAGTCCAAAGTTGATAGATGTGAAATGAAAATCGGAAAGCACAATTTACAATTAGTACCAGCACTGCTGCTACTTAGTATTGACAATAATACCGGCGCTATTCCGCAGCGCAGAGTTTGGCGCGGATTGCTGTTGGCGGGAGGGTGCCTTACATTCCCATCATAGTGGCGGAATGTTAGAGTGCTGCTTAACAGCCTTTGCTACGTAGTCTGCGTAGGGTTAAACCCTTAGATGTGGGTAGAACGTTCCAGCACGTTCCGAGAATGCGTCGATTTGCAAAATAAAATTTCGAGTTTTACAGCACGTGTTTTACGTTTTACAGAACAGATTTTTTACAGTGTCACTGTGAAAATGAAAATGGAAACTCAAGCGACTCGCAGCGTTTCCAAAGTACGCGATGGCATCCGCAGAGACGGCAGCTAACGTTTACATTCTTCGAGTGGCGGCCGTGGGAATGGCGCTTGCGACGGGTGGAAGAGGCTTTTTAGAATGTGTACGCACTGTGCTTGGAGACAAGGAAGGGCTTTGGAGAGGACACAATATTTTGTTGTTGGGGGGAAATTGATGGGGAGAGCGAATAGATACAATGTGGAGGCAGAAACGATGGAGAGGTGCAAAACAGAGTAGACAGGCTATTACATGGAGGGTGGGCCGAGGCCAGTTCAAGATGTGTCGCTTTTGACGGCGCGCACCGGAACCAAGGTCTTGACGAAGCGGCCTTTGACGCGAGGCCGCATTTCGGAGATCTTTTTGCGGATCAAGTTCTTCTCGTACTCTAGTTGCCTCTTCCACATCTTCCTGCGCTTCTCGCGGTACTTTTCCAGCATATTTTGCCTCTCGCCCGGAGAGAACCTCCCAATCTGTTTTTTGCTGTGGTCGAATTGTGTGCGGATGGCATGCATTCTGCGCTCGATCTCGTTCGCCTTGTTCTTGGACATGATGCGCTGGAAGATGCGCGGCCGGATGTCACTGCTGGAGGTGGTTGATGATTTTGAAGGAGTGTCAAGGGCCGGAGGCTGGCCCAGGTCCGCGTACGGGGCCAAGCTTGGCTTGACATACTCTGTGCCTTCCAAGTACTGCGGACGAGGGGCGACATGGCCAAAGTAGTTGGCCGAGTCCTGAAGAGTTGGGTCCTCCTGGGGCGCAGAGTAATAGTTGTGATGTGCATTCTGGTAGTAGTACGCATTGTTCTCGCTCTCGCCCCAGTCGAATGCAAAGATGTCAAAATCTGCAGCGTTCTCGTCACTCCTTTCGTTCCTGTAGTTGGATGATGCCATGGATTGCATGTACGACTCTTTCCAGTCTTCCGTGATTAGAGGTGCAGCGAAGCCAAGGACTTGCGTATCTCCTTGCAGTTGCCAAGCTCCCATGTTTGGCAAGCTTTTGATCGATGTGAGCTTCTGGTTGAGCTTGATTTGGGTTTGTTGGGTTGCGGGAAAGCCTTTCACACTTTTCGCTGCACCGAGGCGATCGCGATGTCTTCCCAGCGAACGGCTCTGTTTTCGTTGCAGCAAAGATGCTGGTTGTTCAAGACGGCGTGTTTGTTGGTCTGCGCTTGCTCGGGCGCGGGTGGGAAAGGGAACGGGGCGATCTTTGGACCCCGGCAACGCACAACCGCTCTTGATTCGGTGGCTGTTGTTGTTGTTATTGTTGTTGTTGTTGCTGTCCCCCCTCTCTCGTGTTGAGAAGAAGGCGATCTGCGGGCGATCTCTCAGGTTGCCGGCGGACAGGCGAGCCCTATTTGAGGTTTGCCCTGCAACGCGTTTGAAAGAACGGTCAAGCTTGCCAATTCCGTCCATCCACAGATAGAGCTGTTTAGGCGTGCCGCTTTCCCTCTAGCCTTATCCTCTCTTTCTATTCTTGGTGTGCGTTTGCTTTGCAGGTTTGTTTGTTTGCTTAGTTTGCTTGCTTGCTCGTTGCATTTGCATTTGCATTTGCATGCACATTCACATTCGGGTTTGGTTCGCACGGCCTCTCTCTCTCTCTCTCTCTGCTCTCAATTGGCCTCTGGTTGCAAAACGTTCGAACGAGTTGAATGTGTGGTGGCCTCCCTACTTGTGTGCTCTTTCTCTTTCTCCTTCTTCTCCTCCTTCTCGTGGATCACGTTCGTGATGGCAATTGTCTTTCTCTCTCTCTCTCTCTCTTTGGCTAAACGTTCTGCGACTCGATTTCGCACTGAAGGCATTGTTTGCATTGTTTACATAGTTTACAAAGTTTGCATTGTTTACATGGGTGGCAGGTGTGCGGACCACTTTGCCCGTCATCAAGAGCGTTGTATGTACTACTTGGTATCTTCTCTGTCTCCCTCTCTCTCTTTCTTTTTTCTTGTTTCTTTTTTCTTGTTTCTCTCTCTCACTCTGTTCTCTCTTTGAAACAATTCCTCTTTTTTTCTTCTCCCGCTGAAGTCTGTTCTTCATTCATTCATTCATTCATTTGGGCTTTCCTTTATTTTTTGCCCGTGTTTACTCGGTGGATACCTTCTCTTTTCGACTTTGAACAAACCAGTTGAGCTCATTCAGAAGGAGTAAATGGGGAATTTCGAAAGGTCTGATTCTGAAAATTATGATTTTGTGATTCTGACCGCCTCCTTCTTTCTTCCTTGCTGCCTCCCTCTCTCCTTCCTTTCCTACGGTTTTCGGTCTAGACTGCGTTCCGTGTTGGTCTAGCACTGCGTAGCGTAGAATAGGGGTTCAGGTACCATTTGTTCCGAGTTGCCTAGCGTTTCGCATATCCGCTCCGTATCTTCCTAGATGCTATCGGATGGCATAGCTGGTCTGCTATCCCAGTCCCTCACCTTGGAGTTGGCATTATAGTTTAGAATAGGACTTGCGCACGGGCCGGTGGTAAAACTAAATAGGACTACCAAGTAGACGGGCGCGTCTCTTCCCAGAAAGAAGAAGGAGGGAGAGGCCAGGTATTAGTGGCATCTACAATATACCGCTAGTACTGAGCATGATGCAGTTTCCGCTTTCTTCCCGCTCTCTTTTTCGTTTTGTAGTATTTCTTCAATCATTCATTCATTCATTCATTCGATCATGAAAGGTTGCAATGATTTGGTTTCCTGCGCTTTTAATCTTCCTGCCACTCATTCAGTCATTCATTGGTCCATTTTTGAAAAGTCAAAAGTCAAAATTCAAAAGAACGCGAATGAAGGAATTCGCGGTCAACCTTCTTCTACCCTAAAAAGTTAGTTAGATTAGATTCGTCGTTAGATCGAGTAGCAGGATCTGAGACTCTTCCGTCTCTTTTTCCCTTCGTTGCGACTGGACAGACTGGAGCTTTTATGCTCGCAGTGTTCCAAGCCGAGTGGGGAAGCCAAGCCAAACGTAGCCGACACAAAATGGAATGAAAGCGCCGCTGCCTCCTCTACCTCGTCTGCCTCACATGTCTCGCATTCGTCACTAGGCCTTGCCTAACCTGCGCTAGCACTAGTACCTCCGTCTGTGGATCGAAGAATATCGAAGACCGCACGGAGATGGAGTACAGTGAACCAAGCGTGCCAAAACTTTCCCATCGTAACCTAGCCTAACCCAAACCCGGGGCAGTCAACACCAAAAGTTACTAAGTTTATTGGCTCTTGCGTGCTATGGAAGAGTCTATCAGTTTTGAATCTACTGCTAGTTCGGATAATGTTCTGGTGTTGCACTACAGTGGTTAGTTGAAAAGGTTGATCGATGGATTGATGATTGATTTGGATTATTATTTTCATTGACTGACGTGGACAACGTGGCGCACACTGGCCACTGCAGACGGCGGCAGATGAGAGTGTGAGTGAGCAGAAATGAGCAGAATGCGCGTCGAGTCTGCGGGTCCATGTCTGCGAAATGTTTCCCTTTCTTTTGTTTGCAGACCACGGCGATTGGGTCCAGAGAAGGGGAGAGAAGAAAGCTTGACGAGACTTGGTGGAAACTTACTCGTCAATTCTCGAATTCACAGAGAGCGGTCGGCAGCTACTTTCGTCGCCACTTACAGTCAACAAAGCCTTCCTTCTTCTTTTACTGCGAGCGATGAAAGCAGTAAACAACCAACGGGTCCCAAGACGTCAAACTTTCACAATCCAGATCTCTCTCTCTCGCACCCTGCTGCTTCTGCTGCTTCTCTGCTGTCGTGGTGCCAATTAACGATACCAGTAGTGGTGTGACGGCTGTGAGGGTGAGTGCGCTTTGTTTTTCTTCTTGCTTGGAATCAAACATGTCACTGATTGCTAGCTCCGACTCTTTCTGTTTCGAGTGGTTCCCGTTACTCATTTACTTGCGAGTTGCAGAGTTACTGATCAGGTTCCAATGCACTTGAAGCACTCGAACAAATTTCAAAACCAGCAGAATGCATCAATTGATTGGAGAGACTGTTTCATTTCTCCTGTTTCCTTTTTCCTCTTTCCCGTTCCTCCACTCTGACCTGGTGTTGTTTCTTTTTCGTTCAGAGTCTTTAGCCTTCGGACTTAAGCGCGAATCAAACGATTCTTTCTTCTGCCGCTGCGAGTCCGGTTGCGTGGACGAGGTCACGGTGTGCGAGTCATATATGCATATCGGCTTTTGTAAACTCGAAGGTTGCCATTACAGTGAGAGGAGGAGGGCTGTGTGATTCACTCACTGTACTCTCTGCATTGACTGCGAGCACCCAGCGATGTCTGATAAGTTGACAGATTTCAATATTTCAATCCTCCCGAGCAGCATACATGCGCAACAGGCTCCACGTGATGGAGGAAGAGGTCTTGCAACTCCTGAATCCCGCGAGATTTCTGCGCAGGGCTTCGAAGCCTGCGGTACTCAGTAACTTGCTGTTAAAATACGTGGCCCGCAGCGTTCAACTTGAAGCTCGCGGTCTTCTCGGTCACCTTCGCAACGCTGGCAGCGGCTCTTTCCCGTCAGTCGATCCTAATTGCGTGCAAGACACACACCCTCCTTACTACTCAGCTCATCGGTTTTCAGTTAAAAGCGAGTATTAGGGGCGCCGATTTCGCGTCAATCGAACCATTCATTGAAAACAACAGCCTCGAGCCCATACCTTCTACGAAAGGGCCGGTTTCTCGCTGCCAAACTTGCTAAACTTGAACGTTTGAAGGTTTCAGTGACGTGGCTGCCCGAGCCCTGACTGCGAGGACTAGTACTTGTGCAACTGACTTGCTGGAGTAAACCTTTTTTTTTTAAATGAAAACTTGTTGCTCGGCGCTTAGGCGTTTCTTTTCATTTTTTTTCTTTTCTTCGCACTCGATAAAAACCATCTCTGGTTAGCTGCCTCCTCTTCTTCTTCTTCTTCTTCTTTCCTGCGCTCCACAGAGCTAAAGTTTCTCTACTTGGAATGATTAGTACAATGCTGTACCCTTACAGTTAGCCACAGAGACCGACCGTGCTCCTTCCTCCTCCCTTCCGAACTACGCTACTTGATTGGCAGTGAGAAAGAAAAGAATGAAAGAAAGAACTTGTGGAAAAAAAATTGTCTTGATGAACAAGGTACACACCTCCCGGTGCTATGCCAAGTAATAGTACTCTAGGCGACGTTAGCCCCACAACACGTGATTCGTTTCTGCCTTCTCCTGAAGATTGGAGCAGGTCGTGTCTACGCGAAAGTCATACGAATAACTAGCGAGACCGCACTATTCCGAGAATTCTCGGTTTTGGCGAGACTAGAATCTCGTTATGTATACATAAGACACTTCCCTCTAGATGCTCAGCTTAGACGGTCTTATCAGTACTTCGGTCTAGCCGCGAGTTGCCGGGGATGCTGGCTCGATTGGTCCCTAGCACTGGATAATAAACACTACTTGTAGGGAACGTTCTGGAACAGAGGCTTAGTTTCCGGAGCTGCGCCACACTGCTGACCCGATTGCAGATTACGAAATAGCAAAATCTGCAACGTGAGCAGAACAGCACTTTTACCTCACCCGCTAATTTATTTTCATTTATTCGGCGAGGCGTTTGGGTCCAGACTGTCCAGTTTCCTCGAATGGGCTCGAAGGCTCTAAAAACGCTCGAAAAATTGCACAACTCTGTGTGCTTCGCAGCGTTCGTAGCGGCTGGCTGCACGGCAGTAGAGTCTGGTTATCCTGCAGTAGAAGTTTCTCGCGAAAGTTACAAAAGCTTGAAACGATTTGGTTTCCTTTCTTGTCCACTCGGAATCCGCACAAAGTCTGCTGAACAGTGCATCATTGCATGATTTAGTTTGTTCGTGGCTGTGGTTGGGTTGTCGGGTTGTTGGGTCGAATTAAATTTAGAGAGAGCTATTTCTTTTTCCTCACTGGTTTTTTAACGATTCGGATGTTTGTTCAAGTTGAGGTAAGCGCTGCCACTATGAATTTTCGCATCACTGCCGCACTTTTCGCCCCTACTGCGCGTGCCGAGAACCACGAAAGTTGTGTGGCCGGCCCATCGTCAAGCCAGGTATGACAAAGCGCGGGCCCGACTCCGAAAATTGCCTTGCATTGCAGTCGCGGCAAAAGGTACAGAGTAGTGCAGTTCAGCGGGGATATCGCAGGGAACTGGAAGTTTGGTTGTAGTTTTTCGATGTCGCTCCTTCTGCGTCCTGCTTTCGTCTGCCGGCAATTATGGCCCTCATCATGATTCCTAATGAGGCAGCGATAGTCAGCGCCACAACTCGGAAGACGTGGCTTAGCTTGCAACGCGGAGGGAGACGCGTTCTCGCAACTCTCGCAACCTGCATTTCATTGAACCTTCATTGAGGTCGGCAAATACACTGAGACAGCGGCCCTCCGCTCCAGTATGGTGCGGCCTAGCCTGCTCCCTGGCGCTTCTCGGCGCACATGGACACTTGCCACTTGAGGCTTGGTCTTACCCAAATTGTTGGAGGTTGCTTCAATGACAAGATCGTTGTGGCAAGGCTTACCGTGCCAAGAGTGCCAAGCACACTTCCTTTCTCTTCTTTCTCTTCTTTCTATTCTATTCTATTCTATCAAAAAAATATGTAAATAAGAACAAAAACAAATGCAAAAGAAAACGTCACCTCTTTTCTTTCTATTCGCTAGCGTTTGTTCGTTGGAAGTCACAATGTATTTGGAAGCGGGTGCATAGGATCGCGGCGTTGAGGGTGTTGAGAGCCACGAAGAGCTTTTGCTGTGACCGTGCCACAAGAGTCATGTCATGTCATACCATGCCTTGTCGGCCAGGACTCGCAGACCAATGCTGTTCATGGAGAAAAGAAAGCCGTGAGCATAAATTTCCTGTTGAGAAGAAAAGAAGGAACAAGCTCGAAATCATGCTTGCTTGTATCTTCCTGCCGTCGCAATCTTGCATCGTTCGATGGATCTATGCAATCTTGGCCAGAGACTGTTTTTCTTTCTTTCTTTCTTTCCTCAACTCCACATCATCACAACAATGAAAACTGAGCTTGCGCTGCCTCTTGCCAAATGTTTTTTTTTTTTTAAATGGGTATACTCACTCTGCGACAAGCAAGCACGCGCGACGGATCTATTGCAGTTGTTTTTCCTCCGCGTAGCTCTTTCTTCCTTCCTTCCTTGCACGTTGACTGCCAGTGTGAATCAATCAATCAGAAGCGCTCAGTGTTCACTCACTGTCATGTCAGTAAGAGTGGCCCTCCTTCCTCCTTTTCCTCCTCCTCCTTCTTCTTCTTCTTCTTCTCCTCTTCTTCACGTCAATCTCACACATGTGAACTCCGAACTCAGAAAGAAAGAAAGAAAGGCAGAAAGAAGAACTCGCTGTCAACTCGCTTTACATCCCAATCAACACTGCGAATTGTGACCGTGCAGTGGTCATCATGATCTCCTCCGAATCCGAAAGGTGTAAGTTACAGCAGCATCTCTGAATTCTGAATTCTGATGATCTTCTCAAAAATCAAAAGTTTTGGGCTTGACATGGCTTGACGCGAGAATCAATACTGTACTAGTACTGACATTAATGCCAACCTACCAGCCTCCCTTCTTCTTTCTGTGGGCAAAGCGCCACTTTACTTTGATGAGTCCAAAAAATCTCGAGGATTTTGGAGTGGGCGCGTTTTGATGACGGGAGCCAGCGCCGCCCGTGTCCGGTGTCAACTTCCTGCGGGTGGCGCGACTCTGGAGCCCCACCAGACACAGGGCAACATGGTAGCGTATGAGGAAATATAGCAATATACAGATACCGGATGAAACGTAGTTTTAAATAAGCTTCACACCGGAACGCATTGATGGGTTGGAGTGCAAGGTGGGTGCAATTAGTGCAATTATGTGCAATTATGTGCAATTATGTGCAATTAGAGTGCAATTTTGTTCACAGTCAATTTAAAGAGTGCAGTCCCAGCCTGAGTCACAATAACTGCTGCCATGGCCGCCCATTCCACTTAGACGAAGAAAAAGGGAAGCAAGGACTTGCAGCCCCTGCTCACTCGACGCTAATGTGGTGTGACACAAACGGAAATTTGCTTTAGTATTCGAGTTGCGCAGAGCGCTAATCGAGGGTTGCAACGTCCCACTGGGACAACTCTGAACTCTCAACAATGGAATATCTTATCGCCATGTCTTTTACGAGGCAGGGTTTCGGCAAAGCGTAAGGCATATAGAAATTAAAACAAGAAATGTGGGGGAACAGGCGCGCGAAGGAAACCAGTCAAAGGGCTTATAATTCGACGATTTTAGGTTGAGTCTTTCGAGCAGTCAGTCACATTTGAAAGTTTTGAAAGAGTCAAAAGCTGTAGATGCAAGCGCACTGTCGAGAAGAAAGAAGCTCATCGCATGCACAGAATGCACAGTCCGCCGAGGTGAGGGAACAGTACTCAGTACTCAGTGCTGATGCAGCTGATGCAGCTGATGCAAAAGAAACCGAGTTAGAACTGACCGCTCTGCTTGCTAGCTCTGCCAGTTCTGCCAGTGCTGTGAATTTAAAAACGCCACATTCAACTTTTCACCGAGTCAATTTTGGGCCTTTGGGCCTTTTGGGCAGTGAGCGACTGGCGAAGACTCCGACAAGCTTAGCGAAGATAGCGAGTTCTGATGTACTGTCTGGCTGTCTTTAAGTTTCACATTCGCCAAGAGAGAATCGTTCGCGTGCATCAAGTATTCCTTGCGCCCCTTCCTTACCTTCCTTCCATCAATCAATTCTCACAATCAATCTCAATCAATCATAATCAATCAATTGAAATCAAACAATCAAAACCTTCCGTTCGTCGTGCTCAGTGCTAGCTGGCTAGACTAAAGTGCTGCACGAGTAGCTAACTACCAAGAGAAGTGTGGCAGCAGGACCACTAGTCCTCGCGTACTCGTCATTAGCGGCAGCAAAAAGATATGGAGTGGAGGGTAGATACTTGCAGGAGGTATCTACCCTGAGGGATAAGAAATGTTAGCGGAGTGGTAGACGGGGGCAGTGGGCGCTATCCCTGATCAAAGAGATAGATAGATAATGATAGATAGATAGATAGATAGATGGATATTGGAGAGAAGAGAGGTTCTAAAATAAGAGGCAAGAAGGGAGCAGAGTTGGGCGTGCGGGCGGGCGCAAAATAGGAGCGGCGAGGAGGAGAAAAGTGAGCCAGTTAAGAAGCAAGTAAGGAAGCGCGGACAGGAAAGAGTTAGTTGCCTCGGAGGCGGTAGATCTGGAGCTTGGAAGGGAGGAAAGGAGAGAGATCGGACAAGATGGGTGTGGAGAGCTTGTCGTACGAGATATCCGGAGGGACGTTCCTCGCGTCTCTGCTTATTGTGGCCGCCTGCGTGGTCGGCATCGTGTTTGCGCTGATCCAGGCGGGCAAGATCCGCGCAGTGAGGATTCGCGCCATCAAGATCGATGAGAATGCCGGACACGAGGGCTCGAGCCTTGTGATGGACGACTATGGCAGCAACGGACGGGACGGCGAGAACAAGACCCACAAGCTGCAGGAGATCTACGAGGCCATCAGCGTAGGCGCCAAGTCTTTTCTGCACGCCGAGTACAAGATTTGCATCATCTTCCTCATCTTCTTTGGCGCACTGGTCTGGGTGCTCGTCGGCAGCGCAGGCAACTGCGGCCGTGGGCAATCCCTCATTCTTAAGAGCGACCTCAACATGGAAGGCAGCTGCTGGCACGAGGGGACATTCACTGCCATCTCATTCCTCATCGGCGGTGTTACCAGTATCATCAGCGGATACCTCGGCATGATGATCGCCGTGTACACCAACGCTCGCTGCACAACTTGCGCACAGATCGGCTGGACCGAAGCATTCAACGCAGCCTTCCGCGGAGGCGCTGTGATGGGATTCTGCCTGTGCTCGCTTGCTCTCGCCGTCCTCTTCGCCCTTATCACCGTTCTCTCCTGGTGGTTCGTTGACTACGATGAGGCAACCGACCAGACCGCCAACCTCTTCGTGTACAAGGTACTCTTCGAGGTCATCAGCGGATACGGTCTCGGGGGCTCCACCATTGCTCTCTTCGGACGTGTCGGAGGAGGTATCTACACCAAGGCCGCAGACGTTGGTGCTGACTTGGTCGGAAAGGTCGAGAAGGATATTCCCGAGGATGACCCTCGCAACCCAGCCACCATCGCTGACAACGTCGGTGACAACGTCGGAGATGTCGCTGGAATGGGTGCCGATTTGTTCGGATCGTTCGCCGAGGCCACTTGCGCTGCTCTTGTTCTTTCTTCCGTGTCGCCGCAGCTCCAGGCAAACTGGGGCTCCATGCTCTTCCCTCTCCTGATCAGCGCTGCCGGAATCCTTGTCTGCTTCGCGACCAGCTTTGTGGCCACTGACTTTAGCCCAGTGCGCAAGGAGAGCGACGTGGAGCACGTCCTCAAGATGCAGCTCATCCTATCCACCGTCTTTATCACTCCAGTAGTGTTCGTGCTCGCTCTGATGTTCTTGCCATCCTCTTTCTGTGTGGCAATGCCTGGCCAGGAGTGCACCGACGACACCACCGCGACCTGGTTTGGCGCGTTCCTTTGCATTGCGTCTGGGCTTTGGGCTGGACTCGCAACCGGCCTCATCACCGAGTACTACACCTCCCACTCGTACACTCCAGTGCGCGAGGTTGCCGATGCTTGCAAGACTGGAGCTGCCACGAACGTCATCTACGGACTTGCTCTTGGATACAAGTCTGTCATTATCCCAGTTCTTGCACTCGGAGCGACCATCTTCTTGTCTTTCCGCTTTTGCGCCATGTACGGAATCGCTCTCGCTGCCCTCGGCATGCTCTCCTCGCTCTCCATTGGTCTTACCATTGATGCGTACGGTCCAATCTGCGACAACGCCGGAGGTATTGCAGAGATGGCTGAGCTGGGATCCAGCGTGCGCCACATTACCGACACCCTGGACGCCGCTGGAAACACCACTGCTGCCATCGGCAAAGGATTTGCAATTGGCAGCGCTGCTCTCGTGTCTTTGGCTTTGTACGGAGCCTTTGTGTCCCGTATCGGCGCTACAACCGTGGACATTCTCGAGCCAATTGTGATCGTGTTTTTGCTCTATGGCTCTATGCTCCCATACTGGTTCAGCGCCATGACCATGAAGAGTGTTGGTATTGCTGCCCGTGAAATGGTCGTGGAGGTGCGCGAGCAGTTTGCCCGCATCCCAGGTCTCATGGAAGGAACCGCAAAGCCTGACTACGAGCGTTGCGTTGCCATCTCCACCAAGGCTTCTCTGCGCGAGATGATTGCTCCTGGCGCACTCGTCATCCTCTCGCCGATCGTGACTGGATTCTTCTTCGGAGTGCATGCTCTCACTGGTCTGCTTGCTGGCGGCCTCGTGTCCGGTGTGCAGATGGCAATCTCCTCGTCCAACACTGGAGGTGCTTGGGACAACGCCAAGAAGTACATTGTAAGTTATTGCGAAGATTGTGTATACATATGTAAAATGTGTATGTTTTATTAACATGGTGATGGACTGCGATGAACAGGAAACCGGCATGCTCGGTGGCAAGGGATCTGAGGCGCACAAGGCTGCCGTTATCGGAGACACCGTTGGAGACCCACTCAAGGATACCAGCGGCCCAGCCCTCAATATTCTCATGAAGCTCATGGCAATCATCAGTCTCGTCTTTGCAGACTTTTTCGTCGCCCATGCTCTTCCAGCTGGGGCTCCGTGGGCTGGCTACCACTAATTTATTCGATTCCCCGCTTTTTTAATTAAACACAAGATTATCGAAAAAAGAAGGGTCGACGCTTTTACGAAGTTTGCGTTTGGGGTTGGGTTTCTTGTTTCGTCCCGAGTCCCGAGTCCCGAGACCCTCCTCAACTGACTGTCAAAGTCAAGTGCGTCCAATATGTCTCTTGCACAGAGCCAGACAGCGTTGAAAAAAAAAGAAAAGAAATAAAAGTCAGGAGCACGCTGTTGCCGGCCTAGGTCTCTTCCGGAAGCGCAAAACAAATTTTTGAGCGAGAGACCACCAGGACTGGCTTCGCCAAATCACGTGTCGAGCTCCTTGAACCAAAAGTTGGGAGGTGGTTTGCGGATGGGCACGCACTGATGGCGTATGGTCCTTCCCTTGCGGCGCAGCTTATCGAGCACCTTGTTGGTCTCGTAGTAGACGCCGGTGTACTTGTCCAACACGAGCTTCTTGCCGCGCTCCTTGCGCTGCTTCCTGTACAGGTATTGCGGCTCGTAACCTGGGTAAACGGACATGTCCACGAATTCAATCCACTGAAAAAGGTGGTCCACCGCGCGCAAGCAGAACATGGCGCAGTAAAAGATATTGATACCCCTTGCCAGGAAAGCGCCGCGGTGGCGCGCCACTACAGCCGCGACCGCGTCGCTGTCCCACAGCGAGCTCTTGCCCCTGCCCTTCTTCTGCTCCGGCAGCCCCGCTAGGTCCACCTTGAGCTGCTCCAGCTCGAGCCCGCAGTCGGCGCTGGCCAAGATCCCGTTCAGCCGCTCGCCGTGCTGCAGCTCGCGCCCGCCGCGGTCCTGCGGCACGAGCTTGAGCAAGCCAACGTCTGGGAATGCGACCAGCAGAGTGTCCGCTGCGCCCAGGCAGATGCACACAGACATGAGGAACGTGCGATTCACGTCCCAGCGGCTCTGGTACTCGGGCGGCGCGGTGGCGCGGTCCACAAACTCGATCCAGCGGTCAAACACCGGCAGATGCGACCGCGGGTCGATGCGCGGCCGATGGCACGCCTTGGCCTCGATTCTGGCGGCGTCGTCGCCCTGCGCCATCTCGAACTCCAGCAGCGTCAAGCCAATGCTCAGGAACGCCAAGAAGCTCTCGCGTTCCGACGCGGACGCCATGCGTTCCGACCAGTACCTTTCGCGCTGCAGCGCTCGCTCCTTCTTGCCCGCTCGCCGCTGCAGCTGCTCGTCCACCGCGCGCACCAGGCTGCGGTACTCTTCCCCGAGACCGCGGTCCTCGAACAGGCCCAGAGGGTACCGCCTCGACAGCCGAAGAACGCCCCGCTCCGACACCACCGCCTGGCACACAACGCCCGCCGGCACCTGCACCTCGCCCTCGCAAACGCTCATTCCGCGAAGCATCCCGCCTCTCTCTCTCTCTCTCTCTGTCTCTGTCTCTGTCTCTGTCTCTGTCTCTGTCTCTCTCTCTCTCCCTCTCCCTGCCGCTCTGACTTGGCAACGCCGGACTTGTGGGGAAGCTGTTTTGGAGTTGTGGGGAAGCTGTGGGGAGTTTGTGGGGAAGTTGTGGGTGGGAGTTTGTGGAGGTTGGGTAGTGGGCCGTTAGAGAGGAGGTTGGGAGGCTGGTGGGGACGCGCAGGAGGTGCGGGAGGTGTGGGAGGCGCGGGAGAGAAAGGTAGTGGGGAGGCGAGGGTGTTGCTGCGCGGAGTGGATGGGATGTGTTTGTTTGGTGAGTGGAGGGATGCGGCAAGGCGTAGGGGAAAGGGGCGCTTGATGTTGGTCTTGGTCTTGACTGATGGTTGAGGTTTGTGTTGGTTCGTTTTGGTTCGCTTCCCGCAGAGGTTTGTTTGTTTGTTTGTTTGTTTTGTTTGTTTGTTTGTTTGTTTGTTTTCCAACGCTTGCTCAGAGTTCGTGTAGTTCGTGTGATTGCCAGCAGTCGATGCTGAGTGTCTGATGATTTCCGCCGGATCGCTCTCAAGAAAGGGCTTCGAAGCGTTCTGGTGAGCTGAACGAGAATATTTGTAAAAGTTAAAAGTACGTTTGTTGCAAATGCACTCGTGCACGGAGTGAACTAGTTCATTGTGCTGAATTGGATGAATTCGCGCGCTGGACTTGCGGCGCGTCGCATCGCACCGGATTCCTGGCACCGTCATGGGGTTAACACATCAGCACGGAGGTGAAGGGTCATGTATCACAGTGGCCGGTTCCAGCCGGGTGAAGCAAGCAGACGCTCACTTTCCAGATTACCATTTATTGTCGAACGATGCGGGAAGATACATAAGAACGCGTCTCTCAGTTATTCTCGACTGCAGATGAACTGGCACTGCACTGAAATGAAACCAGCGATGCCGCTCAGTTCGAAGTGGCTTGACACGCGTTCGCTATGGAATGGGTGAATGAATGGTGTGCGTTGAGCGGTTTAGGTCTCTTGAAGCACCGGGGGTGAATTTTATAGCGAGTTTGAGATTGGCACTGGGTCGGCTATGTGAAGCTATTTCAACTTATGTAACAAGGACGAGCTCAACTTGCAATGGCAGTGGCCCTTGATCAAAGAGTTGTACACGCGCGAGTCGTGGTCTTTTGGGAATGGGGCAATCAAACGTAGAAAGGTGCGAAGTCAGACTGTGGCGTTGCCGTGAAGACCTGAAATAAACGCGTTCCCAATTTGGGCAGCTCGGCGGGCACGATATGTAAGACAAGTGTGTCTTTTCATTGAGGCTATTTACGATGAGAAGTTTACGAGAAAGGTTGGTTAGAAAGCGTCGGGCTAGGCGAACGCTTGCGGGGGCAAACTTTAAGAGATCGCTAAGCGCTGTTGGCACCCACACCCAGAACACACGGAGGAACCCGAGAGACTGAGAAGGACGAGCTGACAGCAATCGAGTATGTCTCCAATTTCCTCGTGTCAAGTTCCTCCTTTGGCCGTCTCAAATGTCGACGACAGAGTAACAAACTGTGGCGACAACCAAGTCAGGGGGGGGCAGCAACACTATGTCTCCACAGCAATGAAGCGAGTAGTCCAAGTCGTAGGTTCAACCCCTCGAACTGGAACGATACCAACCTTGAGCGCAGAGTGCGGAGTACTTGGGTACCGGCCAACTGATTAGAAAAGTGAATTTCCTGCTGCGCTACAGTCACCTCGTCAGGTAGGTAAAATATGTGACAACACTGTACACACGATATTTCCTACTCCCGCAATAAGAGCACTGTTGAGGGAGTGACGAGGTTCAGCGGCGAAATGAAAGAACTAAAGATCTCACGCTCTACCTCTCCTTGCGCAAGTGTCAGATCCCAGCGCATATCGTGCGTCTCAAATCGCAAACGCAAAAGTCGGACGGTGAGTCGAATGGAGACACATCCCTCTTTACCGTGTGTCTCACGATGTTACACAAAGTGCAATAAAGTACTTGCAAAGGATCGCCTGTGGTCGGCCATACAAGCAATGTTGCATATACTCGAGCTAGTAGAGTGCGACACAGGACTGATGCCGCAGAGGCATCGACTTGCGCGAGTTGAGGGATGCTCCACAACTGGAATCTTCTCATTGCCTCTACGCGCACGACTTTAACGACTTATGAGTTGCTATCGGACAGCCTGCCGCACACGAGTACTGGCAGAGTACTTTTTTACGATCTGTGTGCATCGTGCACTAATAAAGTATGCAAACAAGCTTACGTCGCAACGCGACAGTTGAAAGTTGACATATTTCATTTGATATTTGCTTACCCCCCTCATCAAACTCTCTGCGCCAACTTGACAGGCGCTCGTCTTGCCTCGCAAATCATGCTAGAACCTCACGCGTGAGAAGTTTCAGAGGTCTTTCAAGCTCGTGTGGGAAAGCATTTGTATAGCTATTTGTTCGTGAGACTAGGCGTCAATTGCATGTTTGAAACCGAGGGACCTAGAACCCATGAAGCCGGACCAAAGAACGGCTCTGGAGTTGTTAAGCATTCGCAAGTTTCAAATAGAGCTTGAGAGAGTCAATACACAGGCCAGGAACCAGCTAAGCGCTTGTCCAACGTGCACATGCGCCTAGAATGACAGGGCCAAGCGCTACATCAGTAAGGCAGCCGCCGCGGAGCTGGAGCTTCCTTCTAAGGCAATCAAGCAGGAGCCTTTCAGTGGGGGCTGACATTTTTTAGAGATAATTACCTGTGCCGAGTGATTGACACGCACTCGAGGATCTACTTGCACCGGAGAACTGATCAAGGCTCTAGGGCTAGCTATATCAACTGTTCGTCTCGCCTCAACTGTTGGACATTGTCCATGCCAGGATCACGCGCAGAGAGCCCAGGATTTGCACCGCTGTGGCAATCCCTGTTAGACGCCAAAACCGACAGACGCGGCCATCAGCGCTGCCATGTGAACAGAGCTAGAACCCTTGGAACCCTGCGCTGAATTAGATACGTTGCATCCATATCATCAAGATTTCGCCGCACAGGAAAATTCCGTGACGCTCTGGAAATACCTTGGAAGATGGTGAAATAGGCCCAGCTTGAAACGCTCTTGCAGTAATCTGTTTCAACCTTCAAATCCAGCGATCTTTCAGGCATCGATTTGCGCTCCTCGGAGACCATTCAAACAAAGCGGACTTTGCAACCGCTTCGTTGACCAAAAAATTCAGCCCACAAGGACCATACATTCTGCGATGTACAGCTCCAATTCCTCCTCTGCAATCCCTCGAAATAGTTCATACAAGATATTAATACTTGCATAGCCAACGCATTTGGAGAGTTACAAAAGATGCGCATTGAAGCTAATTAGGCATTTCTGTTTAGGATAAATGATAGTTACTCGGATTCAGCGGGGCTGTTTTCTCAGCACAATTTTCTTTCTCTACCGAAAATCCTTGGCATCTTATACTAAATAATTAGGTAATACTGTATACCGATAAATTTCGCTATCTGTAGCTCATATCAGCTGGTTAGCATAAACATTAAGGCCCAAATGGCCCTCACATAAGCTCGGTGGGGAGACGAAAGGTCTAAGAAAGCTTAGAGAATGCTAGCGATTTCGTCGCGCAGTTTTGGTGCAAGTACTGAATCGCGTTTGGTGGACCAATTTGGGCATGCGAGGAAGGCCACACAGCTGGATTGGGTGGGTGTGCCAATGACTGTGGAGTCCGCCGATGTTACAAAAGCGACTAACCGTTTTCAAAGCCTGAGGCGGCGAAGTGGAAAAGCGGCAGCACGAATTCTCGAACAACTCGGTGACAAGTTTATGTCTCTTTCCATTCTCTCCTTCCCTCATCTTCGATGAACATTGACGGTGAATAATTCAAGCATTAACTAGGATACATTACTCTCAAACAGAATCAATGATAGTACGACACTAGCACATCTAGTACCGATTCCCACGGCGGTAACCTTGTGCCAGCATAGTAGAGCTTAGTATTGTAAGTTGGAGGACTGTACTGACAATTAAGTGTTTCGTTTCCAGACGATGGACTGCCGGTACAACCCGTTTTGGAAAGTGGACACAGCATCGCCCAAAGTAACGCTAATGGTTGCTGAGAATCTCAAGAAGAAAATGGGCGAGGGCGAGGTGAAATCAGATCTCGCAAAGGAAAGTTGCAGCCAAGGCTGCTTGGAATCGAACACATGCCGAGGAGGACGAAACGGACGTCCACCGTTCCATGGCCAACTCATAGACCTTTTTCACACTTTGATATAGCTTGCCGTCGTCGCAGTGAAAGATCGAGCAAGCGCGTGTAGGGGGATCAACGTGAATAGACTTGAAGGCCTGAGAAGAGAAGGAAGAGCAAAAGACCCCAAAAAACTCACCACCCAGAGCTTTCGTGCAAACACCAAAAGCCTGACAAAGACTCACGCACACACCCCGCAGGCATTCACATACATCGCTCTAACAGAAGAATTCGCATCTCAAGTCCGAGACTAGAAAAGACAAATCAAAGCCCGATAACAGGTGTGCCGTTTCCTTAAGTCTTGGGCAGACCTCAATCTCCCGCAAGGAGTATATAAAAAGTCAGTCGGTCACAACAACTCCATCATCTTGGCTCGCTCGGAGCCGAATTTGACAAGCAAGGTTTCAAACGATGATGCTTCCATCATGTAACCTGGCGCTCGTGGAGAACTCCAGTTGGAACATCGAGCCGCGGCTGAGCATGAGCATGCCGACTGTTATAAAGGAGGAGAGTCGGTCGACGGAAGTGCAGCATGCATTCGATGAAGACTTGCTCGATTGGCTCGCAGATGTGAACTGGGGCGGGGCACAAGAGCATGCAGCCTTAGAGCAGCACGAGGAACAGCACAAATGCGAATTGCAGCAGGTACACAGCCACGGGCGGCTTGCACAACCGGCACAGCTCCAGAACCACAGCTCGTCGGCGGACGAGTGGAGTAGGTACACCTTGACACATTGCCCAACTGAAAAGACCTCGCTCGAGATATTCATGAAGTACGTCGTGTACTCGCCGTTTGACAGGACCGTTGACGCATCGGGCATTTTAAGCAGAGCTTGCTTTGAAACATGGCTTGGCTCCAGAAGAATTCCTCCTCAGCTCCCTGAGCAGGCCTTTCGGAAAGCGGTCATCGCTCACCTTAGCTGCACGAACGATGGCACGGTTCCATTCCCCGCGGAGGTGGAGAGTCATCTCTTAAAAATCGTTCGCCAAAACCGAGTCTGGCCTTGCTTTGAAGGCCGCACCCATAGACACACTGGAAAACTCATCAAGATAGGGCTCAAAGGATGCGCGATTCGCGGGTATCACGAGCGGATTGGCAGAAGCTTGAAGCGAACAGCACCGGCAGACCCGCTCGAGATCCTGCCGGTTCCAGCGAAACGCAGCCATCTGATGAGATAGCTTTCATTCATAGTTCAGTATTTAGGTCGGCAGGCATGGTATGTGGTACTCGAGTATCGAAATCAGTATATTGGTATCGGTGTGGTTGTCGTCAGCACCGCTTTTCCTTCTCGGCTAGATTTATTCTTTTTCCGTAAATTGATTGTACAAAACTTTCTCTGTGCCTTTGATGTTCGCGTTCAATGTTCCCGTTCGAAGCTCGCGACTCTTGAGATCAAGCGAACAAGTAGGATTCGAGCGGCTCGCCAGTCGGTCGAGATTTTGCCCAACTCTCCAACTCAGCCACAATCTTAGAGAGCGGCTGACATAAGAGTTGCTGCCAAGAATGAATTCTGGGTCGCTTGGCACAAAAACCCACTTGCCTCTTCGCCAGCGCCGCCAGTGCCGCCACCTTCGACTCTTTGCAGTCTGCCACCACAGCCTGAGCATCCATTCCCACCACACGTTTGTGCTTGACAGTAAACAACATGCTATGTCGTACTCAATCACACTTGCCAACACTAGCTTTTGTTACCTGTCCCCGAATGCTAGACGATCTTCTTCTTTTCACTTGGCGCACACCTTGTCCATCTTCCATCTTCCATCTTCCGTCTTCCATCTTCCAACTCTTGTCACAGCGCGAGAGCGAGACCAATGTTGCAACAGGATGCAACAGCTGCTGCCGCATCGTGATGCTGCCAAATCGACTGGCTCGGGCGCTCTCTCTTGGGAAGCTCGCACTGTTGTGAGTCCATCGCTAAGCTTACGCATTCGGCTCTTTCCGCCAACTTGCGATTCGCATTGCGATTTGCTTGCATTTACAACTTACAAATATTGTGGCTCAGACTGCAGAGACTGCAGAGAATCGAAGATGATCTGGCTCTCAGTCTTTCTCGGTCTTTGAGTCGCGATCTTTGACTGTGACGTCGAGTCTTCGAGTTGATTGAAAGTGGAAGAGACGCCACGATTGCCACGATGCTCCCAAAGTAAGCAGTCCGTTCCAAGTACAATAACTAACTGTGAATGAAGCTCAACTCAACTCGACAGTGGATGACGAAGGACCGAATTAGCTTCTTTGAGACAGATAAGTAATTCCAAAAAATATAAATGCTCTTTTTCTGACAGCGATTTTTGTGAAATTTGATTAGTTTCAAGAATGATATTTGGTGGCACCAACTTACTCTAAACCCTAACGGTGAATACCTCAGACCACCCTTCCTCCTTTCCTGCACTAACTTACATAGCTTACTGAGTACCCTCTCTACACACTACACACCTTCACTACGCGTAACCATATCAAGCGTCTAAGACCACTTCCCCTTTTGGTCTACTTCTACAAAAGGCTCTACGAAAAAGTCACTGTGCACATTGGTAACCATCCCTTAAACACTCTTAAGACCATAGTCCAGGTGTTATAGGTCTGGTATGAGACAAGTTAGGGAGCGCGCCGTAAGGCTCAGTAAGGTCGATGAAGGTACTAAGTAAACGCTGTGACAGTGCTAGGGCGGCTGTACGTGCAAGGAATAGAAGTTTCGTTAAGACGGAATGGAGAGAAAAGTGAAAATTGGAAGACAGAATAGACAGAATACAGAATAGACAGAGTGACTTTCAAGTTATAGTTGGAAAGTTATGTGCAAAGACACCCAAAAGCAAACTAAAGCAGCGCTTTAGAAGCAGTGCAGCAGTCTCGTTTTGTTTTGTACATGCAGAGTCGAAGGAGCGCGTGAGGAAAGCGGTAGATTGCGAGGCTTGCGGGGCGTGGGCTTGGCGTCGCAGTTTGAAGGCTTGGAGGCTTAGAGATTTGGTCGGAAATGGGGGACAATAAAGAGCCGCAAGCAGCGGACGTGGAGAATGCAGCAGCGCAGCAACACGTGGCAGCGCAGGCAGCTGGGGGAAATTCGTCGACCGTGGTAGTCGTGAACGTGCAGAATCTCCCCTTCAAAGACATGCTGCAACCGAAGGACGCGGACCATGTGCGGAGTGCGGTGAGGATGACAGTGTTTGTGAGAATTGGACAGGGATTTCTCTCAATACTGACGGTCGCCTTCGTCGCAACGCTTGCTGGTTTCTACTTGTCGCGGTTGCCCGCTTTTGGCTGGAACATATTGGTGGCAATTGTCATGCTTCTTTATTGTGGTGTAACCGCGTTTCTGGGATTCCAGGTGCACAAGGGCACGGGCGACGTGAAGCTCTTTGCTAAAGTGAACTTTATTGGCGGGCTGGTCGCCTCATATGCTCTTCTTTCTGCTTTTTCAGCGGGGGCGAGCATGCAACCAGCTAGTATCTCTGGCGTATTAACCCTGGGCATGGTAACCCAATTCTTCACCTTTCTCCTCGAATTGTGTTGCCTCCCTTTCGCCAAAGCCATTTATGACCACTCTGATCTGATTGTAGTTGTGTAATTTAATGAACAGTGTTATCGTTTTCCAAATCAGTTTTCACTTTTGTGAGATCAAGTTTCGTCCTACGCCGCCTCCTTTGTATGTATCGGCCTCAGAAAGTCACACAAGACAGATCGGGAAAGTTGACAAGGGAGGAAAATACAAAGCTATATTATTACTCATTCAAGTTTTTCGCACGCGCGCCACTAAACGAAAAGACAATGATCAATCACACAGACGAGGAGCCCGGCTGGGCACCTGTCATAGCATTCGTCGCCTGCAGAATGTAGTGTTGATGCGTCCACACAACGAGGCTCAGGACCATGCCCAAGATGAACGAAAGCCATATTATGCAGAAGAAAGCAATACTGGCCGACACCGTGGCAGTTGCGGAGCCTGCAGAAGAAGTGCCCGCAACGTAGTTCCCAAAAGCGCTCATCTGCATGGGACTTGCCAGAGCCGCAGCAAAAGCACTTAGGGTGAGGAAAATCATGATTGCGTCCGTCGCGAAACTCATACGCACGATGGACACATTAATAGGTGTAATTCGATAGTTTGGGTCCTTGAGGTAGAACATCGCCGCCCCATTCACAGTGGCATACAGACCCACCACGAAGGAAGTCATGATCATAAAGAGCGCTGTCGACTTTGCATGCTGGAGGAGCTGGTAGATAACCGTCGTGGAGGCCACTCCCCCAAGACCGTCGTTAATCCTGGTCAGAACGCCAATGCTGCACCCAAAGGAGATGATCCCCAGCGCGAGCTGCATCATCCGCACCATCGCTAGCCTCCCAATCACCTTGCGCAGCTCGAGCATGTCATTCGGGAATATGAGCTTGCCGCACCCGCAGCCCTCCCGAAACCCCGAGCCTTCGCTCTTGTTATCGTCGCCCATCTTCGACTTTCCCAGTGCCTCACCACACTTCCTGCGGCGGCGCTTACTGAGAGGGACCTTCCAATCGCTCCTGTCCTCGAGTACCTTTATGCATACGTTGTTGTTGTTGTTGTTGATGATGTTGTTGTCGTTGTTGTTGTTGTTGTTGTTGTAGTTGTTGTTGTTGTTGTGTATTGATTGAGCTTTTGGCACTTTCGGCACTTTTTCCTTTTCGTTACCAATTCGCTACCATAAACAGCAGCAAACTCTTACGCCGTCACTCTTACCGCACGTACCCACTTTTACATAAATATTCATACAGTTTGCTACAGTGTACAGGGTGATTAGTTGTTTCGCTAGAAATGTGGCCAGGACGGAAAGGGGCTACTGCTGGAGAGTAGATGATGATAGGACCTGGAGGAGCAAAGTGCACACGCGCGGTGGTGCTAGTGTGGATGATAATAGGGGGTTAAGACCTGCACGAGAAATGGAAGGTCCTATAGAATTGCGTAGTGACCGCTTCCCCCTTTTCACTCTCTCCAAATTCTCAAGGAATTCAATGAAGGTTCCATTGTTCATTCGTTTTTTTGTTTAGTTTTTTACTTTGTTTTTTTCGTGAACAGAAAAGCATTCAATCGATTTGCTGTTCCAATTAGATTTTCGCTCGCAGTGAACTTGGCTAATCTGAGTCACAAAGATGAATTCATGCATGAATGTATTCATAGATGGAAAGACAGATGGACTTGGGCCAGGTTCAATCGCACAAAGAAGAAACTTGAGGTGCCGGTTCTATTCTCTAATTCCTCGCCCTATTGCAATGCCGGGAAACCGAACTCAACTCGCACGGCACTGCGAATCCGCGCGGCCGTAGGGCCTATCCAGTTATCTCCTTCGGGTTTCGCCCTTTTCGAGCGAATCCGCCTCTCAAAATCGGGACAGAGTTCTGTGTTCTCCTCGTTGCCAGCGAAAGTTCACAACTGTAACTTGATCACCTTGCTACCGCGACATCAGCTTATATCAGCTTTGCGGAAAGAGAGGCTCCATCCGAGTTGGAGCGATGAGTCGTGCCATGAAAGAAGCCGTCTCAAGCAGCCTCATTTTCCTCGGCCAACTTTGAAGACAGTGACTCGGGAGACCTCGCTGGATCCTTTACGTACACCCGAGTTCGAGAGTAAAATATCTCTTGCAGGATGCCCGCTTCGATTAAGGACAAAAGCTTTCCTGGCCAGCCGGCGAAAGACAGAGTGTAGCTGCGCAAATGCAATTCAGGAGCTAGACTGGTTTCCCATTCAGCGAACATGTGGCTCTTTCCTTTCTGTCGGAGACAATCCTTCACAGCACATTTCGCAGACCGGCAAGAGAAGCGAAACACCCGTTGGACACTCCCTTGAAGGTCGGCCATGGCGTGGCGTCCAAAGATTCTTGGTGTCAGCTGGGCACGAAAGAGCTGGGAGAGCTGGGCGATCAGGGAACTTCACATCCGGGTCTACCACACCTTTGCGCCGCTGGTGGTCGGACGTACACGAGCATTACCGCGAACGTTGAACAAAGAGCTCATCTAGCCATTCCCAGTGCCGTTCCCTTTGCGCTATTCTTTGCGTTGCAATCATCGACGACTCGGAGTCAGGCCCATCGCCGGTCTTCTCGGACGGGAAGAACAGTTACTTTAGTAAGCACGTGGATTCTACGATGACCTATCGATTTCATCTATCGATGGGTGCGATGATGGACGGCAGACTAAGAAAGACAAACGTGTGTGCGAGGAACAATGAAAAACAAAGCCAAGCTCTGCGTTTGCCACTTTTGTTCGCCCAACACAGATGACGCATGACGCATGGCACGTGAGAAAAGACAACACCATCGCGAGATCGATCGTTTGGATCAAAGTTATTAAAGCTCATCATTATCGAGTGCGAGCCATGAGCCATGGGCAATGAGTTCGTCATCAGTGAACTGCTTCTGGAAGCGAGAAAAGGGCCGCCTTCAACGACTTCAACGTGCAAGGCCATAGCTTAAAATCAATCAAATCGGATGAGTGAAAAGAAGACTGCAACTGCAGCTCCGGTACTGAATAGCAGCACTTGGGCAGGGCCATTCGCTGTCAACTGTTCATTGATCTATTTCATTGATCTTGATCTTGATCATGATTCAAGAACGGAAGGAAAGTAAGCAAGAAAGAGCAAGCAAAGTCGAGCAGACACCAAACTCTCCAAGCCCGCGAAGAATTACACAAAAGTCAACAGGGCATCGCGCGGCCAAAGCAAAGACACAGCTAGACAGGTGCGGACGGGACGAGAGGGGAAGAGAGGTGTAGGAGCTGGAAGTGGAGCTGAAAGGAGAAAGAAAGAATGGCGCAAGGAGCCAAGAGCCAAGTGACCGTGGAGAGTCCCCTGGAGCTTCCGTGTGGGATGACACTTCCCAACCGCTTTATGAAGGCCGCAATGACGGAAGGACTCGCGGACGAGTACAGCCGATCCACGCCAGAGCTATGCAAGCTGTATGAGACATGGGGAAAGGGCGGCTGTGGCTTGCTCCTGTCTGGAAATGTGATGGTGGATAGAAGGTACATGGAGCAGCCGGGGAACTTGGCCATCGACGGCAAGCAGTCAGAGGAGCAGCTCAGCCGCCTCCGTCTCTTAGCCAAGGCGGGAAAGATTGATGGATCAAGGTTTTTTCTGCAGCTCGGCCACGCCGGGCGCCAGTCAAATGCTTATGTGAACACCTCGCTTGTTGGGCCGAGTACAAAGGGTGTGAAGATGCCCGTTCCCGGCATGCCAGCGACCACATGCCGTGCGCTTACCCTGGAAGAGATTGCAGAGATCCAAGAGAGGTTCAGATACGCCGCGCAGATCTCCAAGGAAACCGGCTTTGATGGTATCCAGATTCATGGAGCCCATGGGTACTTGGTATCGAGCTTCATGAACCCGAACGCCAATGACAGGACAGATCAGTACGGGGGATCCCTCGAGAATCGCGCGAGGTTTCTCTTGGAGATCATCCAAGCAATCAAGCCGCTCCAGGACTCTTCATTTGCGATAGCCGTCAAGATTAACAGCAGTGACATGCAGCACGGAGGCTTTACGAATGAAGAGTGCGAGCAAGTCATGGCTTGGCTGGACGAGGCAGGGGTCGATCTCGTCGAGATTTCCGGCGGAAACTACGAGAGCCCGCAGATGTTCTCCAAGTCGGGGACCACGGTTATCGACACTGAGAGGAAGAAGGCGTCTACTATCAAGCGCGAGGCCTTCTTTTTAGAATTTGCATCGCATGCACGGGAGCACCCGAAGAAGTTCAAGCTGTGCGTGACTGGAGGATTTCGCACAAAAAACGGTATGAACGAAGCGCTTCAAAGGAATGACTGCGACCTCATCGGCATTGGGCGCCCGCTTTGCGTCCAGTTGGACGCGTGCAAGCAGCTCGTCGATGGTAAGATAAAGGAGCTGCCCCGAATCGAAGACAGGCGGTTGGGCTATCTGTTGCAGCTATTCTACCTGATAGATGCTGGAAAAACCATCGAGTTCCTAGCCCAGCAGACACAGTGCTACAGCAATCTTCGCAACGTTGCGAAAGGATTGCCGATGTCCGAGTACACAAGTGTCGGAAATGTCCTCCGCACGCACATGTGGGACCGGTCGAAAGCAATGGCTTTGATTGGTGTGGACGCTGAGGGAGCTTATACCACGCGAAACAAAACATAGCGAAACCACTCGAAGACTTGCCGATTGTGTAAATGGAAAAAAGGTTCTCTCTTCTTTTATTGTGGGGTACAATTATATTTCTTAAAATTCGCTTCAGGCAACTTGAAGCGAATTTGTTGTTATGATTTTCAACCTAAACGTACGTACACTTACGTACGACGACGCGCTGGCTCGAGGCCAAAAACCTGTTGGCACTGATAGCGCATATGCGAGAAAAGACTTTTTCCCTTTGCGGCACGAACGCAAGAAGCGAGAGGGGCCGATGTGGCGACGATGGCACCGTCTGCGAGCATTCCTAGAACCTTCCAGCGGCTCCTCTACACATCTCTAAGCCTAACGATCGCAGGAAAAACAATTCTTCTCCATTTTCTAATTTCCATATCTGTTTCCGTTCCCGTTCCCGTTCCCGTGCCACTCCTGGAACCTTCAAAAGGCTCAATGATCCTGACAGTGAACAAGTCGTGCTCGATCTTTTAGTTAACAAACAACGTCGGAAGCCCCGCCCACGCCACTCCAAAGCAAATTATTGCACATACTCACACACTCACTCTCACTCTTACTTGCGACTGTGACTGTGACTGCACAATCAGTAAGCGAGTAAACTGAGTAAACGAGTAAACGACGCTCGCAGTTCATAAATGTTCATAAGCTAGCGAGCCAACCATCAGAGCCCTCAATCAATCAATCAATCATAATCAATCAATCAATCAGTCATTGAACACATTGAACAATCAGTGTTCTATGAAACTCCTGACGATGGAGTTGGATGCATAGAGCGAAAGAGCGCAAGAGCCCAAGAGCAGGCGTAGTCCTCGAACTTTGGAGACGTTCAAGAGACGTTCAAGTTGAGATTGTTTGTCCGCGAAGGCAAAGGCAAAAGTCGAAGGCAACGGTATAACGCAACGGGACAGGGAGAGTGGGCAAATGGAGGGTGAGCAGGCGGCGCAGATGGAGGTGCAGGCAGACGCTGGTGAGCTTTCGTTGGAGGAGCTCAAGCAGCGCGTGAAAGAGCTCGAGGAGAAGCTCGGCATGAGCCAGGGCGACGAAGCGGGGAAAGATGGCAAGAAGAGCAAGAACAAGGGCGGAAAGTACATCCCGAAGACGCCGCTGGGCATGCGCGACTATCACCCGCAAGAGATGATTGTGCGCGAGAAGGTGTTTGACACGATCAAGAATGTGTTCAAGCGCCACGGGGCGGTGTCCATCGAGACGCCGGTGGCCGAGCTGAAAGAGACCCTGACGGGGAAATACGGCGAGGATAGCAAGCTGATTTATGATCTCGCGGATCAGGGTGGAGAGATCCTGGCGCTCAGGTATGACCTCACCGTCCCTTTTGCAAGGTATTGCGCGGAGCACGGAGTGGAGAATCTCAAGAGGTATCATATCGCACGCGTGTACCGCCGCGACAACCCAGCTATGAACAGCGGCCGCTACCGCGAATTTTACCAGTGCGACATTGACATCGCTGGGGAATACGAAGCGATGGTGCCAGACTCTGAATGCGTGAAGATTGTCTCCTCTATTCTCGAAGAGCTGGCCATTGGCGATTTCCTCGTCAAGATCAATCACCGCAAAATTCTGGACGGTATCTTCGAAGTTTGCGGAGTGCCCATGGAGATGTTTAGACCCATCTGCTCTGCCGTAGACAAGCTTGACAAACTGGAGTGGCCCGAGGTGAAGGCAGAGATGATCCAAAAGGGTCTGGACGATGAGCGTGCGGAGAAGATCTGGACCTATGCCCAGCGGAAAGGCGGGCCAGAGCTCGTGGAGGAGCTCTTGCAGGACTCGACCCTCACAGCCAGCGAGAGTGCCTCTGAGGGCCTGAAAGCCATGCAAACACTTTTCAAGTACTGCGAGGCACTCAAAGTCCCTGCGAACAGGATTTCGTTTGACATAAGCATGGCTCGCGGCTTGGATTACTACACTGGGGTTATTTACGAGGCAGTGCTCATCGGCAAACAGGTCGGCTCAGTGGCTGGCGGTGGTCGCTATGACGAGCTCGTTGGCATGTTTTTGCAGGCAAAGGCTGGCAAGAAGAAGAAGGTGGGTCGCAAGATCCCTTGTGTGGGAGTGTCACTAGGAATTGAGCGCCTTTTCACCGTTGTGGCGGACCAACTCCGAGAAAAGCGCGAGGCCGAAGGAATCAAAGACATTCCTTCCGGGAAACCAACGCAGGTGCAGGTTGCTGGAGTAGCGTCCGCCAACGACAAGTACGAGATCCTTGAGGAGCGCATGAAGATCTGCTCTGAACTCTGGGCTGCCGATGTGCGCGCAGAAACCGCTTACAAGGTCAACGCTAAGATTGTTTCCCAGTTCCAGCTTTGCGAGCGCGACCTTATTCCCCTCTGCGTTATTGTGGGTGAAAATGAAATTAAGAACGGCGAGGTTAAGATTCGCAAAACAAAGTTCCCTGGTGACGAAGGTGAGGTCCAGGAGTTTACTGTGCCGCGGACAGAAATGGTCGCGAAGGTCAAGGAACTCCTCGCAGCGAAGAGTAGCTAGGCAAACTCAAGACACACTAAAATATATATCCTTTTAATCTTTTCTTCTTTTTCAGATTCTTATTTTTCTTTTCACACGAACAGTGCAAATCTGCAAAATTACCACTCTTCGCATACTTGGCATCCGTGAAATAATAATTCGTGACCCTCTTCCATGTTCGTTGTTCGTGTTCAACGAGCTGATCTTCAGAACTCACATCCGGAGTTTTCGGGATTCCCCGGTTGATTCGCAAATTTGTAAACTCTCAAATCGCGACCACCGCTCTGCTCTCCAGCCTCGCATTTCTACTAGCTAGAGCTAGTGTAAGAGAGTACCCTTCCCTCTCGAAAGCAGCAGCATTCTCGTTCATTTTGCGTTGTTATTCATTCACACAAGAGTACAAAAAACTAGAATTTAGAATTTAGAAGGTTGAGGCTGTAACTAGCTAGCTCCAGGATTCTCTTTTTGCCTCGTTGAATTAAAACAAACAAAGATGTAGATGCAGGCAAGCGCTTTCTTTCGAAAGGAAGCGAATTTGTCAGAACAGCTTATCGAGGGTGACGTGGGAAAAAACGTGCACTTTTTGCCACCTTTGGCCAAGTTCAAGTTGAGGAATGTTGAGGAGTTTGAGGAGGGGTGAAACCGACAAATGGTGCATTTTCCAATGCACTTCTCGCCGACACATTGGCGAATTGCGTTATACATACATGTACTCAATGGTCTTCGCTGTCAATTAAATCCCGTTCATCCATCATCATCCATCCATCCATCCGTCCGTGCATCCTGGATGGATGGCTGCAATAGCTGCAATGCCAGTGTTTCTCTCGCCAATAAAATGAAATGCACAATGCAATGCTACAGACTAGACTCCACATTCCACAATCTCTGCTATCTCTGCATCCAATCTTTCATTTGTCGTCTTCATTCACTGAACAGAAATCACAGTCAATGAACATATCTATTTCTCCAAAGATGATGAGAGTACTGACTGTGAGTACAGTCCCTGACCCATTGAAAACCGAATCAAATCTATCAAATCATTCAACTTTTCGATGAAACAAACTGTGAACGTTCCGCTATTCCATTCCGCTGCAAACGGGCCACGGCCGTTTTTCGAACCTAAAGCTCTCCAAAACACTAAGTTCAGAGCTCAACGGAAGAAGGAAACTGGTGAGCCGACCGCTAATTGGGCGGATAGCTGGAGTGAGAGAGACACAGAGAGAGAGAGAGAGAGAGAGAGACTGTGTGAATGAATGAGTGAATGAATGAATGAATGTGTGGCTCCTGCAGCTCGCACTGTAAGTTGCAGAGTGATGATGACGAATGACGAATGCCGAGTGAGAGAATGGTATTAGTGAGAGCTACAGTAATTGGTAAGCCTTCGTTCGTCGTTTGAACGCAATGGCAGGCCGCCCACTCGGGGAAACTCTCGACGACCAGTTTAGATGAACCCAGAAGGGCCGTGTGTGGAAGATTCCCCGACGGACTGGTCCGCTCCACTTGTGGCCCCCCTCCACTCGCCAGTACTCCAGTACTACTGTTACGGGTAGTTGAGAACGGACAGAATGGATGGATGGACGGAACAATCTCTAAGTCGCAATAGGTAATTGCTAAGGGCCGAAGAAATGGGAGTCTCAGAGACACAACACAATGCATCGAGAGATAGTATTAATAAATTGAATAGCTAGCGACTAGTGTATTCGGAGATTCTAAAATGTTCTGGAGGGATGAAAGGAGACGCGAATTGTTTGTGAGGGGGAAACTGCCCCCCACCACTTCTCCTATAGGACCGACCACGCTGGAGGGGCGCGATAGGACTGGAAAGAAAAACAAAAAACAAAAACAAAGAAGATACTCGAGTACTAGTACAGATACATGCTAACAGCAACAACGAAAAACTACAAAAAGATTCGACCGAGTAGATATTATACTACGGCCGCAGATACCCATATCCTTAACAGGATATCGACTTCGCTTCCATATGCTACTACTAGCTCGGATGCGTAAATGAACCCCTACCACCAGGGTTTACGATGGCGCTGGCCTAAGCGCATTGCTGAGCACAAAAAAGATAGGATTTGCAGGCGGCTGAGAGGGCCTAGTAGCGCGCTATGCAGGGGGCTATCCCAAGAAGGGAAAGGGAAATGGGAAAAGGGGAAAGAAGCGGCAAAGAAGAAGAAGAAAACCTACCAAACAACCAAACCAACCAAACAAACAAATAACCAAACAAACAAATACCTAAACTCACCTAAAATTGAACAAATTTGATAAATGACAAATGATAAATGATTGACTGAATAATGAATAATGACAGATACATAGATCATACATAGATCGATTGAAACAGACTCCTTCCAAGGAGCTGGAGACAGAGAGACGACAGTGACCACAGAGAGAGATATAATAGAGAGAAAGATATATATAGAGAGAGAGTGAGGCGCACCTTACTAATATAAACGCACGAGTAGCTTTGCGTTAGAGGCGAGAAAGGAAGTGAAGAAAGTGAGTGAAGGAAGTGAGTGAAGGAATTGAAGGAAGGAAAGGAAGGCAGATACGGAACGTGGTTGGAGATCTAGAGACGGGCCAAGATGGACGCTGCGGCGACGATATACATTCTGGTGTGCGGTGTGATCGGGATCCTGTTCGCAGTGTTCCTGTTCAGCAAGGTGAAGGCTGTCAAGCTCGAGAGCTCGGGCGAGGACAACACTTTCCGCCTGTTGGCAGACGGAGAGAGACAAGGAAAGCTTATTGAGATCTACGATGCGATCAGACAGGGAGCGGACTCTTTCTTGTACGCGGAGTACAGGATCTGCGCCATCTTCATCGTCGTGTTCGGACTTGTCGTGTTCATCCTGACCTCCAGGGTAGAGGATGCTCACGATAACTTTGTGTGGGAGTGGAAGCGCGGAGGCCTCACCGCGCTGGCATTTGCCTCCGGCGCCGTGACCTCCATCATCTCTGGGTACCTCGGCATGAAGGTCGCCGTGTTCTCTAACGCGCGCACCACCGTGTCTGCTCTTCACCCAACTGACCCATGGATGCACAGCTTCAACACTGCATTCCGCGCTGGTGGAGTGATGGGATTCTCCCTCTGCGGTCTCGGAATCGTCGTCTTGTACTTGCTCGTGCTCGCTTACAACAAGGTGTACAGCTACGAGAAGGACGCCACCATTCTCTTCGAGTGCATTGCTGGATTCGGACTTGGTGGATCCTCCATCGCCCTCTTCGGCCGTGTTGGAGGTGGTATCTACACCAAGGCTGCTGATGTCGGAGCTGATCTTGCAGGAAAGGTCGTGAGCGGAATCCCTGAGGATGATCCTCGCAACCCTGCCACCATCGCTGACAACGTCGGAGACAACGTTGGTGATGTCGCAGGAATGGGCAGTGATCTCTTCGGATCCCTCGCTGAGGCTACCTGCGCTTCCCTCGTTATTTCTGGCTCCATCTTCGTAGATTCTGAAGAGAATAACTGGAACGCTATCATGTTCCCGATCCTCATCTCGGCTACTGGCATCATCTCCTCCCTCGTGACCTCCTTCTTCGCCACCAACATCTCCCCAGTGCGCAAGGAGTCCGACGTTGAGAAGGTTCTCAAGATCCAGATTGCTCTCTCTACTTTCCTCATGTCCGTTGCTATCGTGCCTGTCGCCTTCCTTTCCCTCCCATCCGATATCAAGTTGAACGGAGCTTGCGGAGATGAGACTGTACACCCAAGCCCACGTCACCCAATCCATGCAATTGCATGCATCTGGGCAGGACTCTGGGCCGGAGCAATCATTGGATTTGTCACCGAGTACTACACCAGCCACTCTTACAAGCCAACCCAGGAGGTTGCTCAGGCTTGCGAGACTGGAGCTGCCACCAACATCATCTACGGCCTTGCCCTGGGCTACAAGAGTGCCATCGTGCCAGTGTTCCTCCTCTCCTTTGTCGTGTACTTTTCCTTCAACACCCTCGACATGTACGGAGTGTCTCTTGCTGCCCTCGGTATGCTCGGAACGCTCTGCACCTGCCTCAGCATTGACGTGTACGGACCAGTTTGCGACAACGCCGGAGGTATTGCCGAGATGGCCCGCTTCCCAGAGGAGGTGCGCGAGAAGACTGATGCCCTCGATGCCGCTGGAAACACCACCGCTGCTATCGGCAAGGGCTTTGCTATCGGATCTGCTTGCCTCGTCGGTCTCGCTCTTTTTGGCGCCTTCATCAAGAACAGCGGACTTCGCTCCGCAGAAGTGTCCATCCTTTCCCCTGTCATCTTTGCTATGCTTCTGATCGGTGCTATGATCCCATACTGGTTCTCTGCTCTCACCATGAAGTCCGTCGGTATCGCTGCCAACGAGATGGTCAAGGAGGTGGTTCGCCAGTTCGAGACCATCCCTGGACTTCTCAACGGCGACCCAGGCCACGGATCCCCAGATCATGCTCGCTGCATTGACATCTCCACCAAGGCTTCCCTCCGCGAGATGGTTCCTCCTGGAATCCTTGTGATGACCACCCCAATCGTTACTGGAATCCTCTTCGGATCCGCTGCTGTTGCTGGTCTCCTCGCAGGAGCTATCAGCTCCAGTGTGCAGATGGCTATCTCCGCTTCCAACACCGGAGGTGCGTGGGATAACGCTAAGAAGTACGTCGAGAAGGGATGCGTCTACATCAACGGCCAGCAGCAGGCAAAGGGCTCTGATGTTCACAAGGCAGCTGTTGTGGGAGACACTGTTGGAGATCCTCTCAAGGATACCAGCGGCCCAGCTCTCAACATTGTCATGAAGCTCATGGCCATCTTGTCCCTTGTCTTTGCTGGATTCTTCAAGTCCATCAACCAAGGCAAAGGACTCATCGATAACAACATCTGCAGTGCACAGTAGTCGATCGCATTTGTCCCCTCGGGCAACGGGTGGTGCGCATCATGCCCTAAAATACAACACATTTGGCAAAGCACAATAAAAATTATCTTTCTAAACTTCCCAGCCGCTTCTCGCATGAAAGCATTCGGACCTTTTCTCACTGCTTTGCATTTGTAGCTTTCCGCAGTCAGACATGCCACACTTGTCAGAGAGAGTCGAATTAACAGTAATCACACGTCCTGCGAGGCCATTTTTGTGGAATAGCGTTTGGGGTAGGGGATACCAAGCGAGCATTCGCAATTTTTCACATTTGCCAATAGTGCACGAAGCACTAGTCAAACCTCCTTTTTACCCTGCACGGAGCGCATCACTGGCTCTAGAGCTACTCTACTAGGAAAGAGATTATCAACAGGATTTCGACTGTGAAACTTTGTGTGAATTTCGCAACATGTTCTCCAAAGAGAACTTGTTCCACAAAGAAAGAAAGAGGAAAATAGATCTAGGATTTATATTTATAGAATTTAGAAAAAAGTACAAGGAAACCAGACTCCTATTCGACTCGCTAAGTCTCTAGCTTTCGAGCTCAGATTCTTGATACGAGGATATGAGGAAACGCGTTTGCTCGACTTGCTTGAACGCAATTATTCGAGGATAGGGTCTGCCCCACGTCACAGTCAAGACCATGCTAGGCGCAGCCAGCCAACCGCAGGCGAATCAAATCCGTAGCGCTTTCTCAATTTCTAAATTTCTAAATCTCTAAATCTCTAAATTCTGACTTGTATACAAGCATTACTTGGTTGACGTAACGCACACCGACGAAAGTGATTGAGTGTGAGGGGGTCGGGCTTGAGGGATTGTATTATACTGTTTCAGTTATGGATTTAAACTTGCGACTCGGTGCCCTTGATCTCCGACGCTCTACCTCCCCCCATATACAGGAAAGAGCACAGGAGGAGAAGGTTTGAGGAGGAAATCCTCCTCTTTGCGATGAATTTACGCGAAGTAATTTTTTCCTCTTAGAGGAGGAGGTAGAAAATGCGGAATGAACAGTTGGAACATCAACAAAATGGACGGAGAGCGAGAAGAGATGCTCTACCTCAGTGCGACCGTAAACAATAGGATGAAAAGAGCTCCCTCACAGTTGATTCACGCTGTGCTGGAGTCTGCTTTACCACCTCGCACAGTGCTTTAACAACAACTACCCTAACGTGCTACGGGAAAGCAGTACAATTTTGGGAGAAAGGCGTGAGAGTGAGTTTTTGCTTCTATGGCGGTGAATAGAAGAGTCTTATAAGCGGTTCTGATGAGGGCAAGTATCTGACCAGGCCTGAGTTACGTTTAGCCTAGCAAGTTGCTTCTTGTAGTATCGGTTACAAATGCGCTATAATTCAAAGTTCTCCGAGGCCACGAGGAAACCGATGGACTAGGGGTACATATGTTTATACCCCTATCAATAGGCTTTTTATGTTGTACACTTTTACAATTTCACGAAGAACGATTAGTATCAATGACTAATATCCAACTCGGCCTCCTTCTCTTTCCCTCTCTCTTCTCCTTAATACTCCATAACCCCACCTACTCCACCTACACCTTTATCCTTGGGAGTGCGATAGCCCTATGGTTAATATTCATTTAGCCTCCACAGTATAAAAGCAAACCAAACCAAGCACCTCCAACAAGAACTGCGCCACTGGGCGAGAGGACAAGTATGAGTAACCATAAGCCCAACTAGACCCCACACGCGTAGGCAGCAACAACGTGCGCGGACACGCGCACGAACAAACACACGCGAGAGACGCAGCAGTCCCCGCACTGTTCCGGCACTGTTCCAGCAACAGCAGCTCGAGACATATCGAAGAAGAGCGCAAGTGGAAGATTCAGTTTCAGTTTCTGATTCTGATTCTGATTCTGATTCTGATTCTGATTCTGATTCTGATTCTGATTCTGATTCTGATTCTGATTCTGATTCTGATTCTGATTCTGATTCTGATTCTGATTCTGATTCTGATTCTGATTCAGATTCTGATTCTCGTGCAGCAATCACTCTCCAGAGCAGAGCGAAGAGAGCTTGGTCGCGCGAGGAGAGCGTGTTGGTGTGGGTGCTTTGGCTTTGTCTTTGTCTTTGTGCTTGCTTGGTTTCGTTCGATCGATCGAACTCCCTCGGAGGTGGGTCGGCCGCGTGTCAAGTGTTTTTGCTGAATTCTGAATTCTGATTTTGAGAAGTTCAGAATTTGAGAATTTGAGAATTTCAGAATTTCAGAATTTGAGAAGTTCAGAATCTCAGGATTCGGAGACCGGAGGCAGGGAAGACGTGATCGGTTTCGTCGTTGTCCAAGCTACACACAACGTTTGGACGTTTTCTGTGATCAGTGATAGTCTCGTGGCTTGTGAGGTTGTCGGGGAGTCGGTGACTGAGCAAGTTGTGTGCTGGGCCAGCGACAAGCGCGACCCATTTAAAGTGGAGAGTCGCGAAGATAGATGCGACGTTAAGAGGAATCTGAAGCTCATTTACACTGGGCCGGAATTGGTATTTGGTATTTGGTGAAAAGAAGGTACTCGGCAATGCAGGTGTCGGGCGAGCAGGCGGCGCAAAGGCTGCAAGGAACACTGTTCCAGGACCCACAAGGTTACCTACCGTTCGCAATTCGAGCTGCTTCCCGTGAAGACGACGGCACGGACGGGCCGGATGAAGTGGAGAAGCCGGACGCAACGCCGTGGGAGGACATGAGCGGCGTGTGCGACACGTCAATGATATGGGAAGAAGATCTTCTCAACAAGGGGTTCAAGGCGCGCGAGGAAGTTAGCGATGTGTTTGAGAAATGGCAGGCGCTTCTTGCAGGAGCGGAAGCGTATGCGCCTAGAAGCGGACGCAGGTTTTCTACGCACTTAGCGATTTGGCTCGTGAAGAGCGGGGTATTCGACCACTTGCTCAAGGTGGTCAAGGGCAAGCTAGGAATCACGACCCAAGAGGTGTGCAAATTTCTGTTTGTTTTTCTTCAGATGTGCGCACTTGGATTGGAGCCGTTGGTGTTCTATGACAATTTGGCCGTGGACCCTCAGCTGGCGCAAGTGCTGCCCTACCCACGCTTTCGCGCCATACTTTCCAATATTTGGCCGATGATGGAGACGGAGCAGATCAGCGGGGAAAATATGGACTTGCTCTTTGAAACTTCACCGGTGGCATCCCAACTGAGTAGCGGATCCACCATTATCCGATCCCTCACACATTCTTTCGCGTCTTTTGCGACAAGGAATAGCATGTCAAGGCGATCTGTCCTTTCGCTCGAGAGCGACTCGATTCACGTGCACACTGGGCGAGAAGCACCAGGCCACCTCGAGGTGGACACCTTCCATAGCAAACTAACTGGCATCGTTCTGAGCCAATCCGTCCGAGAAGGACGAGGCAGAGCTTGTCGCCTTCGATCAGTGACTTCAATCATTGAGAGTATGGCACCAGTGCGCCGCTCATGGGCGCACCACCGCAAGAGGCGACACACAGACTTGAAACCGATGTTAGTGCTTACCGATCACTCAGACCCGACAATCATCGAAGCGCTCAGCGAAGCGGATCTCAACCCGCTCTCAGTAAAGTACCAGACGCCTCCATTCCCTTTTGACTTCACCACCTTAGATTTGATCCGCCAAAACCCTGGAAATCCACAGCCACGGCTCTTCGGCCTCACCTGTGATTTGCCAAAGTATGCATTTTGGGCCGAACGCTCGGTGAGCGGGAAAACTCAAAAGGCGCTAGCGTACACAAACGGGCGAGGACGCGCAGCGTTATTTCACACCACAGATGACAGACTTGGCTCTTGCGAGTGGGCATACGTTCCCCATAACGACGTCATGTCTAGCAGGGAGAGGTTTTTGGACGCCGAGTCGTCATCTGGAGTCTCTTCGTCTTCCTCGGAGTATGCTCCTCACGACGCCACCTCCTTGCTGCCAGGTAGCAACGAAAGGAGCAAGTCAGAAGCACCAAAGATCGTTCCCCGCGGTAGCACGAGGAACTCGCGATACGCAGCACTGGGAATACCACCCTCAAGTAGAGCACTGGATACGCTAGATGATCGAACGCATGCGGAGGCGGTGCATATGGTCCGGGAGATGGGAGAGAAAGCCCTGAAAGATTTGAACAAAGCCTGCGACTCCGATTTAAGGGGTAGATTTCGGCGGCTGACGCAAACAGAGTTCAGCCAGGACTGGTTTCTCCAATGCTTTGCGCGGGTGACAAACGACACCCTCGAGCAACTCATCACCGTATTAGCATTCAACTTGGAATTAGGCTCGTTCGGCCCGCTTCTTCCAGGGGAGCCCTACAATGTCCCAACCTCACGGCGGTTTATGGCCCAGCCCATCCTTGTCTGCGCAAACCAAGTGCTCCAGATCGCGACGGTGGACCTCACTGTAGAGATCGGAAGTCCAAACATGACTACCTTGTTTGAACACCGGAACCTCGATGGACTAACTCTTGCAGAACTTCGAAAGGTGGCCGTCCTCTACGGTTTGACCCCTGCGCCAGGCGTGTGCCAGAAGCCCACGCTGGAGCACCTCGTGCAGCTCTGTTGGCTCGGCGACTACGCCGCCTCTTGTATTTCGGCGTCAGTGATCCAGACCTTTACTTGCCGTAGCTTACCGGGGAACTCCAGGGAGAGTACAATGAAGGTCATTGCTGCTGAGCTTGTCAAGTTTGGCGCAATATCGGCTTTTGTTGGCGCATCGCAGTACGGCCTCGTGCACGCTGAAAACCTGCCATACCATGCGGCGTCCGTGTTTTCTGTAATAAAGTATATCCCTCTCGAGCATCAAAAGGTCCTCCACTTTGACGGCAGCCCAAACATCCCCCAGGAGTGGTCTAGCATGGAGCCGTCGATCCCAATCGAAAAAGCGGCCAAAATTTACGAAGCGGCTAGGATGCACGCGTGGAACTCCACCCAGTCTGTCCGCGGTGTGCGGATCGGGACAGTGTACTTGCATCCCGTGAGTTCCGAAACGGATCTTCTCCAAGAACAAGAGCTTGCCACTGTGTACGGCCAGTTTGCATCGTGTGTGATGGACCCCCACTCGGTGGAGTGGGCGAATATGTGCTCAAAGTTTGCCCTACTTGTGCCCCAGAAATCCACGCGTTGTCAAATTTTGCAGCACACATCCCTTGCCGTGCAGGATGTCTTTTACGTGGTCGTGGCTCGCGGAAGTGCAACCGCTCTTGACGATGTGAAGGTCTTGCGAATTGTTCAGGTCCGCTTTGCTCCATCTGCTATCAGTAGTTTGGCGCTTCTTATTGGGTATTTGGGCGAGCGGCATTTTTCGGCTGTTTTGACGACGTCGGCACAGTTTACAAATACCGACCGGTTTCGCTTGCTTCAAAGCGGTTGGAAGCTCTCGCCGCAGCACTTGGCGCTGTACAGTGACTTGAGCACTCAGCTGAATCGACTTATCGCGCGGAGGGGCGATGCTCCTCTTCCGCCAGCTCGGATGATCATCCCCCGCGGTCTTCATTGGTGGAATGAACTGAACGGCATCCTTTCCAAGCGGCTGCGGGGATTCGCCAGTGAGCCGGAACGAATTGGTGCGGTGACGACAGTGTTTCTGGAGGTCGTGCTCGCTGCTACGCACAATGCTGTTATGACCCATGCAATTTGCGAGGTTGGGGAGCAGCAAGACGTTTCACGCATCAACGTTGTGAAAGAATTAGAGTCATTCAAATCTGGCCACGCTTGCATTAAAACACTATTGACTAGGATGACATATCAAGAGTTTTGCGCCTCCTTGATGCGAGCCCATCAAGCAGCCTGGACAGACGGCCAATCGGACGGCGGAGAACCGGCCGTGCATTCAATGGACAACGACGCCACGATTCTTTTCGAGAACGAGCCATTTGACCCGCACAACAACCAGGCTCACAGAGCTCAGCTGGACGCAGCTTTCGAGGACGTGAAAAACTGTAAAGCATCGCTACGCGCTCGCATCGAGATGCTTAACACGAGCATGCACACGTTTCTGAGACAGACCAGCTACATGGTCCATGAACATCAGCCAGAGCCCGTGCCGAAGAGCTGCCCAAAGTCTTCGCAGCGGCTCACTTGTTGGCTGTGTTGTACGTCCTGCGAGAGCTCGCTTAATGCGCAGCACGAAGCTACCCGCAAGGGCGCAAAGACCCGTTACTGGTGCGCGTCATGCGGCGGCATCCCGCTCTGCGTCGAGAAGCGCGCGATGTTCGGCAACTTGAGCTGTTTCCAGGTCTTCCATGACCGCCGCATCGATACTGTTTTCAAAGGCTTCCCTGCTCAAGGCTTTTGCCCGTGCACCAACCCGCAAGCGGTCATGAGGAATGTTTGGAACGAGACGATTGTTCCCGCCCACCGGCCTGCCATCGGGACCACCAATCTTCGCCCACCAAAGCGGAAGCGCAGTCGCAATTCAAATGCCAGCAAGACCAAGGCCGAAGCTGCCACCAGCAGCAGCAGCAGCAAAGCTTTCGATCAAGATCATGGTATCAATGCCGATAACGGCAACGACCCGAATGGCACTGGTCCCCTGGACCGTGAACCTGGTAATGGCTCTTGAGTCTCATGATGATGAGGCCGAGGACTACTGAAGGGAAACACCGCAGGTAAAACTCCGTCACCTCGCATTTTTACCTTCGGAGTTTTCGCACTCGGTTTGCAAAAGCAAAAGCAAATGCAAATTATTGACAGTGAGTATGGTACGGGGCTGCGCCGGTAGCGGTAGTGAGCACCTGGTACGTTGTCGGGACACACTGCCAGTGTGCCAAAAAGCAGTTGCTTCATTCTCTCTTCAAGAACAGCTCGTTGTGTATTCTTCAATTCGTGTTATCAACGCTCACCAGAGACCTATTGAGATTCGGAAACTTTTCGGTGGCGGGCGCGACGAGGGTCGATTGCATTTGGACCATTCCTGACAACAATAGTTGTTCTGCGCGCTCCTGTAAGAAGAGATGAGATAGAGGGCTTAGCTAGCCCTTCGCGGCCCTGCGTTGCCAGTACCAGGTACGAGTACTGTACCTCCTCCGCCGACGCGCGAAGCTGTGGCTGCTGACTCGGACCTCGCCATGACAATTGTCAGTACTTGTTTTCATTTGGGGCATCGAACTCGCATGGCGAGAATGTAACTGTATTTTAAGTTCCGAGAACTGACTCGCGAGCTCTGCTGCTTGTCTCGCTCGACCTTTTGGCAAGGCGGTGGAGCGCGCGAGAAACACGAGGAACTCTGCTCACTGCTGTCGACTGCTTGAAACCTTTGACACAATGCCTTTGAGAAAAAACCAAGTCGGCCAAGTCGGCCAAGCCTTGACTCATGACCATGAAAATGTAGTACTGAGCGAACGCAAAAGAGTCTTTATTCTTTCTTTCAATCTTTCTTTCTTTGTCCGTGTTGAAGTGATGAGTTTTCCTCAATTCGCCGACGGTGCGTCGACCTTCAAGTATCTTCATTCTTCTATCTGCCATGTATGGTTTTTTCGTTTCTTGCTCGTCATTGCTTGCATTTTTCCTGTTCGTTGTTTGGTTTCGTTGTTTATCGTGGTCTGTTCCTGGATGTTTCTCTTTTCTCTTCTTTTTACTTTGTTTTGTTTTGTTTTGATTTGAGTCTTTTCGGTTTGTTCTGAATTCTGCATTTCTGAACTCTGAATTCTGAGTTTAGCTCCTGTACTGGTATTGATTTTTGGTACACACTGTCGTATCGTACCTTACAGTTTTGGCCGACTGCTTACAAAATCCGAGGAAATTGCTCCGAAGGGGGGTTAGTAGTTTGCATATTCTCTGTTAACGCATGCGCCGGGTCGCGTTCCGGCAACGCGCCGGCCGAGGGGGGATCTGCGCACAAGACGCAGGGTGTCGTGGGCGCTTCTTTAGCTATTGTTATATACGAGTGCTATGATGGAGCTAGCAGCCGAGGAAGCTTCGGCTGTTCTCCGGGTGAAAAGAGGCGCCGAAAGACAAGGGGGCAGCGCCCGATACACCCCTTTCTACCCCCCCTGCGCCGTATGAAAAAATTGGATGTGAATTTTTTCTTCATTTTGATGATGATTGATGATGATAACCCCAACCGACAAAACAAAAGAACGAATTTGGCGAAAAGCGCGATCTACTTTCGTTATTTAAACATCAGATCAACTCTGATAAAATGAACATTTGTAATGATCACAAACAGTGCAGCACTTGCGGAACATTGCAGGAAGGCACACGATGTGACGAGAGAAGGCAACAGACACACAGCACACAGCACATGCACACAGCAACCGCAAAACTAATAACAGATGACGCTCTCTCTCTTTCTCTCTCTCTCTCTCTCTCTGCCTCTTTCTGTCTGTCCCTCTCCGCCGTTGGCACAGTGGCTCGCAGTGTCACGGTTACCTCTGCCAACGGACCTGCCAGTGTTTATAAACATGATGGTACTCAGTGGTGATAGTAGTGATGGCAGAGCGGAAGCGAGCGGAGATGATGGGAGGCGGCCAACACACTCGCGTTGAGTTGACTGAGAGAGATGTGACATGTCATGAGTGTCATGAGTGTCAGAAGTGTCAGGAGTGGCAGGGATGAGGGATGAGGGATGAAAAGGAGAAAGCTTTCTTTTGAATTCTGAGTTTGGAAATCTGAATTCTGAAATCTGAATTCTGAATTCTGAGTTTCGAATTCTGCTTCTCTTGCGTTGACTCAGTAAAGTGTGGCCCAATGCCAATACCAACGCCAACGGCAACGCCGCGAGACTGCGAAGGAAATCGTTGCCGCAACGCAGCATCGGCCCAAACCTTCGGGGAATATACATATCCATCATATGCGCACGTTGTTGGTGGTCAAAGTCACCATCGAGTCAGAATTCGGTGCGGTGAGAATGTGGACGGAAGTGGATAAGAAGAAACAAATCTCGCACTGGAAGGACTGTAAGGATGCCGTACCGGTACCACAGTCACAGTCAACTTTGAAAGGTGTGAACTGGACACAAGTGTTAGGCCCGCGGCTTAGACCGTACCGGTGTCTACTTTTGGACTGCTACGGGCTAGTGAATGCATTTGCAAATGGCAAACAGCATTGCAAAGCTGAGCCTTTCAGAATCAGGTGCCTGACCTGCAGACCCCAAACAAGGTCAAAAGCAAAGAAGCAAAAGCAGACAGAGCGAAAGCGAAAAGCATTCGGAGAAAGGTGAAGAGAAAAGAAAGGAGCCAAGTGCAAAGATGCTCTCAAGACAAGTTGCAGGTAGACTTGCGCGTGTGGGCGGCAGCCATGGCGCCGTGATGCACCAGCTGATGGGCTCGCAATCTCTTGTTGCAAACCGTGCGCGCGAGTTCCATGTGCTCCGGCGCCGCGAGTATGACTGGGTTACCGTGGAGGCAGAGGAGCTCATCGCGAAAGCGTACGCCAGGCATAAGGCTTTGGCGGATAGCGGAGAGAGCTTCCCGCCGTCGCTAGCTCTGGATGATCTCGAGCATGTCGGAACCCCTTTCCATTATGAGCCAAAAACAGTCGGCGACAAGGTCGCTTTGCGGGTCACCAACGTACTAGAGAAGATGATGGAGATGTTCTTCCGGGAAAAGTACGACCATCACGCCGTGACGCTCGAAACGCTTGCCGCGGTGCCAGGTATTGTAAGTTGATGAGAAGCAAGAAAAGAGCTTTAACCAGCGAGATGTATGGCTAACAAAAATTTGCGCCACTTGTTTGGATTTCCTCTCCAGGTCGGTGCCATGAACAGGCATCTAAGGTCTCTTCGAAGGATGAAGCGGGATCACGGCTGGATCAACCCTTTGCTAGAAGAAGCTGAGAACGAGCGCATGCATCTCCTCATCTGGATGCAACACACCAAGCCAAGTACCCTCGAGAGAGGGTTCGTAGCTCTCGCCCAAGCTGGGTACTTTGGCTTCTACTCTGTAATGTATGCAGTATCCCCCAAAACAGCGCATCGCGCTGTTGGATACCTCGAGGAAGCTGCGCACAGAGCCTACACTGACTACCTCGAGGCCATTGATTCAGGCGCTATCGCCAACGTGCCAGCCATGAAAATCGCAAAGGAATACTACCGCCTTCCAGATGACGCAAAGCTCCGCGACGTTGTTCTTCAGGTCCGCGCCGACGAGTGCATGCACCGCGACTTTAACCACCATCTCGCTTGCCGCATTGAAGCCAACAAACAGGATGAGAACCCAGTGTCCATGATGGACGACGTCACTCTATGGAAAAAACACACAGAAAACGTCACACTGAACCCTGCTATGGCCAACGAAGCGCGCAAGATTCTCAATAAACTCCCAACTCCAATTCTTGACCAGGTCGTATCTGAAGGCCAAAAAGCCCAAGCAAGCACCTAAACAAAGCCAAACATCCCGCCTGTCCCGTCCCTTACTGATAAATGATGAAAACAAATCGATTTGAAACCAGACAATTGTTCTTCAAGTGGCCGCCCTGCATAGCAACTCAGACAGAGCAACGCCCAGGCTGCGTCATGAAAGAGGAAATAAAAGCATGGCTGTCTTCTCATCGGCGCTGGTCGCGAAGGACCGCAAAGTCAGAGTGCTCTTGTCAAGAAAGGAGATGCTTGGACAAGCTGTGCAAGTCACCAAGTTGATCGGAGAGGGTTCTCGAAAAAGAAAACATTGAGTTCCCCACGCATTGGTCTGCCGAGTTGCAAGTCTGCTTGAAAAAGTCATCATGGGAATGACGCTGGCGAAGAAGGAGCAACGGCAATTGGCTGTGTCCTGTGCCCTGCGTCCTGCGTCCTGCGTCCTGCGTCCTGCGTCCTGCGTCCTGTCCTGCATTCGAACAAAGCGCCTCTTGTGACTTTTAACACCTGCTTCATCGCGGGACTGTTTTCGAGTGCCAGTATTCAAAGTCAGCAAACGCGGTTCTCGTAATTGTCAATCGCCTTTCCAGTCATCATCTACCCTCCACCACCGCTTCCCTCGTTCAGCTTTCGCGCAGTTTCACAGTTTGAATTACGCACCGGTACTACCACCCACAGCTGCTCTTCTTCGCAGCTGCCCCCACAGGTCCCACAGGTCCCACAGGAGGTCCCACAGGTCCCACAGGAGGTCCCACAGGTCCCACACGTGCGATAGTTCTGTCGAGCACGCAGGGCAGGTGGTCCATGTCAGCCATGTCAGCCATAGCCGCGGCGTTCGCCGCAGGAGCAGCTGGCGGCGGCGGCCTGGTGTACTTGCTGACGAAAAGTAGCCCCGGAAGAGGCGACGTACATGGCATTCGCAATGAGCAGCAGCAGGCAGCGGTGGCGCAGACAATGCAGACAATGCAGACGGTGAAGACGGTGAAGACGGGCAAGGTGGAGACGGAATTTGGGCTGGCGCCGTTCGGACTTCCCTTGGCGAGTTTCGAGGTGAAGAAGTTTGGAGGATTTGCGCTGGGATATGACAGGCGGCTGCGCACGTCGACGTTTGCGTACGAGCGGTTGACGACGAAGAGCATCGGCGGCGCCGCCAAGCGAGCGGCTGGGTTCGCCGAGGATAAGTCAGAGAGCGAGATCTACAGAGTGAGAAACTCGGACTACGCCAAGACTGGCTTGGACAGGGGCCACCTGGTGCCCGCAGCGGACTTCAAAGGCTCACAGGAGGAGATGGACGAGACGTTCGTGATGAGCAATATATGCCCGCAAGATCCCAAGCTCAATCGCGGATATTGGTCCGACTTTGAAGCTTTTGTCCGGCATTTGACCACCCATTTTGATGAAGTGCACGCCGTGACAGGACCCCTCTTTCTCCCCGTCATGGATGAGGTGAGCGGCGAATGGATTGCCAGGTATCGGTTTGTTGGCCAAAGCGGAGGCGATTTGGCCAAGAAGAGAGTCATCATCAAGTCGGAGTCCGAGTCGATGGTGGAGAAAATGCCTCTTATGCCGGTCCCCACGCACATGTACAAGGTGATCATGGGCGTTCGAAAGGACCAGCCCACGTTTCTCGCTGCGTTTGTGCTTCCCAACGAGGAGATCAAGGCTGGCACCCCGCTGCAAAAGTTTCAAATCTCTCTGCCGCTACTGGAAACTATTTCTGGCCATGAATTCTTCCCGACACTATTACACGCGCACGCGCAACATCAGAGTGAGCATCGCTCAGGTCCACCAAAGTCGGCCAAGGACCTGTGCCAAGAAGTTGCTTGTGATATTCGCAGCAAGTGGAAGGCTGCGAAGGAGCAGGTTGTTGGTGCGTGATAGGTTGAGCTGTTAAAGCTTCATGATTAATGTTTTTTTTGTTTTTTTTTTTTGGTTGTTGTTAAAATACCAACAGAAAGTTACGGTGTGTGCGTGGGAAAAGGTTGTGTGTATTCCACGCAAAAAAAGGAAGGCCTTTCACTCCTCGCGGGCAGTGTGAATTGGGCAATCCCACTCCGCCGAACACTCGCGGCAAAGAGGTCGCTGGAAAACCTCAAAACCCAACTATTAAAATTCAAATCAATCTATCATCAATGCTATCCATCGACGTTCTACTGTAATAAGTTCGCGCAAACACAAAAAAAAAATCTCGCATGGTTTTGCTCAATCATTCCACCGTGGTGGAGATGCCATACCTTGATTGGACCGCTTTGAGAAACGGGGCAAAGCCTGCTATCAGAATAGCTGCACATGTCAGCTTTAAGAGCAAGACGGTGTCGAAAATATCCGATGTAGACTCCACACTGGCAAGCACATTTCCAGCAGAGACTGTCACGAAATTGTATGGCATGAGTCCAAAGAAAATGCTAACAAAAAACAGATGGATCGGAACTCCACAGTGAGGCATCAGCGCATTCAACAACCAGTTCGGGGACCCGGGAAAGAGCCTCAGAGAGGTGAGACTGAAATATATCAGGATCAAGATGTTAGTCAACAACGAACGCGCACACAAAAGTAGAAATGTTGGCCAGAGAATGACTTACTAAAGAGCAAAGGTAAATGGCTCAGACTTTAGCCGTTCAGACTTTTCTTGGAGCTTGTGCAAAGCTCGCGCAACGCGGCCGGTCGAGTCCGGGCCAACATTTTGTACAAGCTCTTCCGCAACCAGCCACGACACGACATATGCCATCGTGGCTCCTCCCGCAGAAAGAGCGCAGCATAGTGGCCAACCAAAGGTGACCCCAAGGATAAGACCAGCTGTGAAATTGAGGATGACTGACCCAGGCAAAGAGAATGCCTGCTTAAATAGATACAATGCAGCGAACGAGCAGACGACAAGCGGAAAGTTGACGTCGATCAGGAGCGCGAACGTCTCCTGGGTGTCTTTGAGTTCCGCGAGGCTGCGCGGAACCTTGAACTTGGGCTTAAGGCCCCTCTCTGCGGCAGCGATCTCCAGCTGCAGCTTGAGATTCTCATAGAACAAGTACAAGATCGCCATGCAGACCCCCAAGAACACCAGCAGTCCCACCACATTCCACGGCCAGCGTAGCACCGGCCTCGCCTTGCCTTTGCGTTGTTTCTCGTTGAGCCCGGCATCCCCCGAGGCACTCGCGCTGGCGGTCTCGATCTTGCGCGGGATCACAACTCGCCATGATTTACGCTCCGGCGAAACCGCTCCCCTCCTACATTCCTGCGCCGGATAAGCCGTTTGCTGCGCCGAGTTCAGCCTCGTCCGCATACTTGACCCGCCAATGCTCAACGCCTCGATCCGGCGTGCCGGTTCCGACGACCAGTCCAGCTCGCACTTTTTCACAGCCCAATGTCCAAATACAACCAATCAAAACAAAACAAAACAAAAGTCGCACTTTTCCACTCAGCGCTATCACACCTCACACCTCACACCTCACTGTGCGCGACCTCACAAACCTCACAAACCTCACAACTATAGTTCGTAAAGCAAACGCTCTTGGCCGTATGTGCTGCGAATACCTTTTCATTCAAAGCTCCTGGCCCGCACTTCTGCTGCTTCGGCTGCTTCCCTTTCTCCTTCCAAGGACAAGATTGACTTGACTGAGTTGGAATGAGTGGGACTCCTCGGCTAACACAGACAGAGAGAACAGAGAGCTACCGGTGCTCGGTACTCTCGGTATCTCTCGGTACTCACTGGCAGTACTCGCAGTAACTGTGGCAAAGTAGGCGGGATAAGTGCGAGATGGAAGACTTGGAAGACAATGCAAGTTGGTGGGTTCGGGCGATGGGTTTTTGGTGATGGGTGTTTTGGATTGATTGATTTTGGTAGATTGATTGATTGACTTGATGATTTCAATTGATCACAGAGTTGAATGGATGATAATGAACGTCTGTAAATAGTGTGGTTGTCGGCGGGTTTGTCAAAATAACCAATTTCGTGAGTGTTCTCGAGTCTAGAGAGTGTCCTTGCGTCATCTTGAATCAAGCGCAGCTGGAGAGAACCTTCCATCGACGGCTCGTGTGGCTGGACTTGATTTTGTTTTGACGAGAGCCTTTCTATTTGTGAACCTCATCAAAGAACATGCCCGATGCTCGCAGGCTCCACAAAGCTTGCAAACTATCAGGCACTTTAAACTGAGCCGAGCTGAGCTGATTGAGTAATTTGCGAATGTAAGATGCTTCGGGATCGTGTGAGTCTCACGAGCCCGCGTGTCGCGGGCTACCAATCCGCCGACGACGTTTACTGCCAGTGGCCGGAGCTCTCCGGCTTGATGACATTGATAGCATTTAAGAGCATCCTTTTGTTTAAGTTAATTTTGATCAACCAGATAAGCAGAATTAGAATTTAGAGAATTTCAAAGATCAACGACCTTGAAATCAATCAAATTGAAGTCAAAGTAAAAAGAAAAGGAAACAAAGTGAAGCAGGTAAAACAAACCAACAAATTTGCGCAAAATCAAAATTCAAATCTTTTTGGTACCTAAATTACCTAAATAGAAAGAGTCGACCACAGTCCTCTCATACTAGTAGCTACACTAACCAGCGTTACTCCACAAGTGCACCTCGAATCTCGCCCGCTTCCGGCTCCTGCTACCGCCGCCTTACCCATACCGGTAAGGTGCCCTCCAGCGGAACGCTTTCAAGATTCTTCTCCGGGTTGTAAGAACTATAACAGAGGCGCTAGTGGCGTTAATACCTATTTAAGAGAGGATACTGTGCATTACTCACTCAGTGCGTTCTTACGCAAGCCAATGTAATATTACGTCAGCCCATGAGTTTGCAAAGTTCATGTGTTCGAAGTTGTGAAATGGTGGTGTTTTAGTTGCAAATTTTAGTTTTAAAGAAGCTTCAGAAATGGATCGCGAAGAAAACGTCAACGGATGCGCGTTGCGGGGCTGGATGGTACAGTTAGATAATTGTCAAGGTGGTCCTGAAGCAAGTGCGAGTGCAAGCTAGCAGTACAAGGCGCAAGGCGCGGTGAACATGAGGCCGAACCCAGCGTACTGGCCCCACAGCGCAGCATACCTCTCGGCGGCGGAGGAGCTGTGCTCGTAGGTTCTCGGAGAAGAGTTGCGCTTGGATTTCTTGGACTTGGAAAGTCGCACGGCGAAAGACGCCTCCGCGGGGCGCACTGCATTGTGCTTGTTGGAGTCGCAAAAGCTGCCTTCGAACTCCTCCTGCTCCACCTGCCCTGGCTCCCGCGAGGCGAGGCGAGCAATCTCCAGGTCGTCTTTCTTTGCGGAAGCGCGGCTCTTACGGAAGATTCCCATCTTGGTCTCCAAATTTCGTCTGGAACAGTTTGCAACCTCGATATCGCTATTCTCAATTCGCTATTCACCGTTGTGCAGCTCTTGGCTTCTCTTGCTACTGTTTTTTGGTCTTGCTCTTGCTTTTGCGGCGCGTTGTGGGTCTGCCTATCAACTGAGCAGCTTTTTGTCTTGCCCGAAAACAACCGTCTTGCGTCGGCCGGCGTTACTGACTCGCATTCCAAATGCCTTTGCTATTAAAATTGAAAGTGAACAAAGCAAAGTAAGCAAACTGATCTTTCTCTTTCTCTCTTTGGAAGTACTAGTAGTACTAGTGCACATACACATAGATTCCCTCCTAGTCTGGCCATATTGATGGAGGGTTTGTTAGCGTAAAGAATAGGATGCGCACCGATTGGCGCTGAGGTTGCTGAGGGGGGGGTGCTATGCAGTAGCTACGCTGTGCGGTAGCCCTCGTCCGGGACACAGGTTTGTAACGCCTGCTGCTGAACCACCTAAGAAAAATTACCAAATTATAATAATTACTAGGCATTGTGGGTAGTAAATGCTAGTGATCTTCATTGACTCAACTTGTTCACTGAAACTGAAGGGCTTTGCAGAGCAGAAGGGTGTCAGCAATGTCATGAATAGGAGCTGAACTGTTGCTTCAAAGTAGTCAGCCGTCTGTTCACAAGAGAGCGAGATACTGGTACTTGTACGTCAACTTTACAAAAGTTAAAGAAGAAGTTCGAGCGAAAGTTCAGGACTGGGGAATGGCTTTGCAAAAGTGGTTCCGAGCATTTGGAGCAACTCTTCAGCGCAGAAGATTTCCTGTGAGCTCGGTAAGTGGTTTGCATGGAGCCCTCGAACCTCGAACTGGTCATGTTGCCTGTGTCCGAAGAGAAGACACCAGCGACCGCTCAAGGCTTTGCTTCCCATCACGCTATGATTTGCAAATTGTGAGGGTTTTTGCTTCCCACCTGGCGGAGATTCGCAAACATAGACGGTCCGTGCTGCCCTGCTGACGTCTGTTTCCGAATTTCTCGCTCCGTCTCTCCTACCGCGTCCCTCGACGAACCTGACACCTTCGCCGCAGACTAATGAAGCACCTTTTGAACTCCGCCAAGAATGAAAACGTGGGGCACTCTTCTCATGATTCGGGAGCAGCTTTGATGCGCACAAGTAGCTCCACATCTTGCCCATTCGCTTCCAACGTCTGCCATTGCGCGTAGAGCACGCGTTGCATTTTAAGAACCCGCCAAGTAGTCCGCAATTCTCTAATTTTCGCCAAATATTTCAGGGTGATGCATGCCCAGCCGCCGAGCACCACTGCGCGTTTCCTAATCGCTCCGCTGCGTTTGCATATCTCAACAGGATTATAAGCAACGATGAATTCACAATAAAAGTTAGAAAGAGAAGTATCGTTCTCTGAACTGCTTTTTTAATTAAAAGCCCGAAAATGAGCGAAAGGTAGAGACAGCGAGTAATAGTTATCACAAGTTTGGGAGAAAGCCCTTGGCTCTTTAGATCACAGCCAAGTCATTGCCCAAGTCTGGGCGCACAATTTTTTTGCTAGAGCGGAACACAGAGACGCGCTTCTTCATGCTTGACTTGTTGGAAAACGAGCTGGTCGAAAAGGATGTGGAGCTCGTTGAAGGGCTGTACGGGGAGCCAAGCTCATCCTCTTCGCAAAAGGACAATGTTTCGAACTCATCTTCCATTGAGAGCAGCGTTGGCGAGACAGGCTCGCTTTCGAGCTCGTCAAGGCTCGCGCCTTTCCTGCTCTTGGACGACCTCCACTTGAAAAGCTTCATTTCTCTCCCGAGTCCTTGCTTCCGACTTTGGCAACTCGGAAGTCAATCTTAAGCCAGCTAGCAATGCAGGGTCGTGTGCACTGGAGAGGCGACGCTTCAAGTTTGGGGTCTGCAGGTTGCTTGTCTTTGCTGCTGGCCCATCGCTTCTCTATTTCGACCACCTTAGAGAACGACCCCGCGTTGCCTCCCATCTCATTCCATTTACAGTCTCAATCTTGTTCAACAAGGAGATGAAACGCGAGGACCGGCTCCACTATCCTTCCATACTCGCCGTCCAAAGACCAGTCGGATGGGCCGGGCAACGAGAGTACCGGCAGCTAATTTCCCTTTACCAACAGACCAAAAAAGCAAAAGCAATTTAACTCTCCATTGCAGCTGGGTTTTCGTGCTACTCGAGCAAGCCAAGGCCTCAATCTTGATTCACAGTCAACAACAAACACACACACACAAGGAAAGCCCTACTTCGAAGCGAGTGCGAACTTTTTCACAGCAAGCTCAACCCTCGGCTGCCAGCCAGATCCCGACGCTTTCGTCGCTAATTTCACTGATTTACATTCACAATTCACATCTCACATGTCCATGTCAATCAATCAATCAATCAATCAATCAGTCAGTCTTGACTTGAGTCAATCAGTCAATCAATGGAACAAACAAACATACAAACATACAAACAAACAGTTTTTTGAAAGTAAAGCCTCTCAACCAACCAACGGTCCGCCCCATACACGAGAGCTGAGCTCCGCTGATCTGATCTCGGCCGGCCGTCGCGCGACGTGAGCCATGAGTGAACGCGTTCACGACTTGGCCCGCCTCGCATCTCCGCGCATTTCCGGACTACTGTTCCTCTTACCTCGGTCGCTGGCATTGCAGTTGCTTCAGCAATCCAACCGTTGGAGGCTCTAACTTCGGAAGTGGCCGAGAGCAGCGCTATACAGAGCTGCGAAGAAGAGGCCGAGAGGTCCAGAGACGACGAGCTTTTGAGATTCAAAAGAGTAGTAGGGACACAGCTTTTCTTCGGGAGAAAAAAGCTGCTCATCTGCTGTGTAAATTGGATGAATGAATGGGTTTGAATGAATGGATGAATGAGCAAATGCACGACGGTGAAGGAGCCAGTTGCAGGTGGTTGTGGGGGTTGTGAGAAAGCTGAGTGAGGTTCAGCATCCATTGTATAGCCTAATCTTAATTAAAAGATCTGGATTTCAGCTTCAAGGGACACGCAGGCAGACTCCGTGCTCGCAAGAAGAAGGCTAGGGTTTCTCGCGCTCCTCACTTACTTATTCTTCCTTTTTAGCCAACCAACACGAGGAAAGAAGAAGAAGAACAACAAAGAATGCAATGCAGCGCAGTGCTTGTTAGTGTGAATGAGGGTGAGTGTCTGCGAGTAAAATAGTCAAGCGAAAGGAGAAGGGTTTGATATTGTGTGCAATGAGCGAAATTAAGCGTAGAAATAGAATAAATCAGTCCATGTCCTCCAGAGCGGACGTATCGATTGGAGCCTCGTCCTCTGCCTTCGCAACAACCTTAACGAGGTTTTCCACCGCAGCAATGGCTTTATCTAGGATACGGGACTCCGACATTCGCAAGTAAAGAGCCATCCTTTCCCTGTCAGAGAGCTCGCTCGCCTTCATAGCAAGCTGTAAATCCTTCATGCGGTCTCCGCCGTTGTAAAAGGACGCCTTGCGCTCCACTAGAGCAGTTTGAAGCGCAGAGAGAACCTGCAGGTCAGGCTTTACATTCCCAACTGGGACTGGGAGCAAGCGCTGGCAATGGAGTGCAACAATGAGATCTACAGGGAGAGGCTTTGCTTCTGTCAACAGGAAAGGCGCGCGATTTGGATCAACACCTGGCAGGTACTTGGACAGCTCTTGTTGCACCCTTGGGTAGATCTCTGAAGCCGGATTCATGGTGGCCCAAATCTGCACCTCTTGCTTTTCGCTGCATTTTGGTGGGCGCGTTGTGAAACCATAGAGCATGGCGAGCCGCGTGTTTGTAGTCGGAGTGTAGTTGATGTAGACTTGACTGCCTTTGGCGAAATTTTCCTTCGCGCGGATCTCCACACAGTGCTTTGGCACGTTTCGAGTTCGTGTAACAGGGCCGGAAAAGTCTGTGTTAAACATATCAGCGTACGGAACAATAGCACGAACGTTGTCACCCTTCAGGCTATCCAGAAAGTCCATCGCACGAGACCAAATAACGCTGCACGCCCACTTGTAAGTTTTGTAAGAATACTTTTCTTCCCCTGCGACAATTTCGAAGACCTCCTTATTGGGAAGCAGGACATTGCTCAGGATTCGCGCAAAGTCCTCGCGAAGCTGGGTCTTCAAGCGCTGAGCCACAGCATAGCTATCAGTGCCTTTCACAAGCTCCAACTCGTCCTCAGTCCAAAACACAGTCTGATTCAGAGCGGAAGGGCCTTCCTGCACCTCGGGCAAAATGCTCAAGTATTCCACAAAAGCAGGGTCGAGTTGAGCGTGATGATCCGGGCATCTCGCCCACATCAGGAACACAGCCACAAGCTCAGTTTCGTCCAATTTTCCTTCTTTGCGAGCTTGCCTGAGAGCACCTCTCACCTTCTTGGGACCAAGTGTATCGCAAATATTGTTCGCCGAAAGCAAGCATTCCTCTGGCACGCTCATCAGTAATTCACCAGCTTTAATATCTTCCCGTGCGCGGATTCCTCTGCCAGTATCTTCAAACTCATAAACTTCCATCAAATCAGATCGAACTTGTCCTCCATTTTTGGTCACCCAGCCAAAGTATTTCTCTTGGTTGGCCATCTTTAAGAATCTTTTCCAGTCTAGTCTTGCCAAACCCAATTCCGCCACCAACCCTACCTGATAACTGCTACACCGTAACTAATCGCGTCTAGATAAATGCAGTGTACTACTACTACTAATTTATCGTCCTCGAGTACCTTTTGCGATGCACAGAGTTGTCACTGAGTATGCTGAGTTGCTGTGTTTCGTCGCCAATCGATTGGCACACACCACCGTCAAGACTATTCAAGACCGTTCAAGACTCCAGAGAACATTCACTCCTTCACGAACAACTCCTTTGATCCCCTTTATACTCAGTTTTTTAATAGATACGGTAGCCGGGTTTTCGACGCAGTCTCCATATGGAAACATTCGATGGTGAGGCTCTGGTTATGCAAGTCCAGTAGCGGTATTTAACGGGGAAGAAATGGCGCGCAGGAGACCCCTGAGGCACTTCCTTCTCCGAAAACACCAAAAACATCCGAAAACACAGAAAACACTTGGTCGAAAGTGTCGAAAAGTATCGACTCGGACGAACGAACAGAGACCAAAAGAGAGAGATCCAAGATGGTGGAAGTGGAATACTTGTCTTCGTCAGAGCCTGAAGATGGCGAAGAGGACGAAAAGGAGTCGTGCGATGCGGTCTCCGAGGACCCTCAATTGTAAGTTTGGACGCACTGGACTTGTTGTTTTAGGAGGATGAAAAAGTGGCCTGTTGTTGAGTTGTGTATTGGGCGCGAAAGATTTGCGGAATCCAGAGTTGGGATGGGGACTGGGATTGGCCGCTTGCATGTGACTGACTTGCTTGATGACGGAATGGTTTGTCTTGCTAGGGTGCATCCTGCGTATATGGGCACGGAGCGGATACCCCAGAGGAATTTGGAAAGTGTAAGTGTTCCATGGGCTTTGCCCATCGCGGAAGATCATCGGGCTGGGGTTTTCTTGTTTTTTATTTGCCTAACTCGTTTTTGGTTGCTTTGATTAAATGGGAACCAGGTCGTCAATCACCCCGCGAGCGTGAGAAAAGTAGTGAAAGATGCCAAACGTGCATCTGAGCTAAAGGAGAAGGGAAATGAATTGTACAAAGCCAAAAAGTATACGGAAGCCATCGAGCTCTACTCTGACGCCCTGGAATGCTGCCCAGAATCCGATGACTTCAAGTATAGCGCCGCAGTGTTTCTTAGCAACCGAGCTGCTTGTTTTCTAAGTCTTGGGCACTACGAAGAAGTGGTCGATGATTGCACAGACGCCTTGGAACTAGATCCTCGGTACGTGAAGGCGCTCATGAGACGTGCACAAGCACACGAGCAACTGGACAACATGGACGCCGCACTTGAGGACCTCAACAAGGTGCTTGAAATCGACCCAACACTGCACAGTGCTCGCAAAGAGCAATCTCGCGTTGACGCCATTGTCAAGAAAAAGCATGAGGAGATGAAGGACGAGATGATGTCCAAGCTGAAGGACTTGGGAAACACCGTATTGGGCAAATTCGGCCTCAGTCTGGACAACTTTAAAACTGTTCAAGACCCTCAGACAGGAAGCTACAGTATATCTTTCCAACAGTAAAAGGGAAAACACGAACCATATTTTGCATACAGAACTCAGGCCTTGTTGTCTCTTACACATCATATCCCCATGCCTTATCACTCGGAAATCGGAAAGTTCAACTTGTTGTCAAAGTAAAGGACTGCTTCATAACGCTTGTTTTTCTCTCGCTTTTTCTTTTTTTAAAATAGGAAAAGTGCAAAAAGAGATACTATTGCGAGAGATACTGGGAAAGCATCTAAACCTGGCGTCCAGGCAAATACAGAGAGCTTTGCTGGTATGACGCCTTGATGTAGTAATAGCAAAAGTCTGCCATGATTGCAATGTGGATGAACTGGCACAGCAAAACGAAGCGGCCGGTCCAACCCCCAGTGATCCCGATTGAGTGCTTGTCGGACAACTCGTGGTACGAGCTTGCCCAGAAAACGGTGTCAAAGAACCGCGCAAGCTAGAGAACGCCACGTTAGGTCAGGCCTCTGTAATTGTGATTCTAGGCAACGGGGAGTAGAAAAAAAACTTACACCGATCGCAAAACAAAAGTGGCTCACCCATGGCTCGACAGCCTGACCAGACTTTTGGAGCATGTAGAATTGTGGCAAGATCGCAACAACCTCCAAATACTGAGCGAACGTCCAAGCAATATCGGTGAAAGGATTCTTGTTTAGCGATGGGTGCAATAGGAGCGCCAAGATCAAGCACGGCACAACGAGTATCAGAACGGCAAACTCCTGTGACAGGTGAAGTATTGGACCAAGACGATAAGGCGCGGTTAGATATAACCCGTTTGGCTTCGAGCCCCCGGCATGTGAAAGCTAAGACTTACGTTTGGTAGGTCCTTCATTTTACCGAAAGAATCGTTTTGAGCGGAATAAGTGCTCCTGTATGTATTTAAAACGAAGAAAATGAGGACGCCCACCACAATAAGGCTGAGAACCTCCACAATCTGGTACATGTAGTCCCCGGAGGAGTCGTACGGAAGATCTGTGACATTAAAACAATGAACGCGGTCAGACACGAATCCAAAGACGTCTACCAAACATAAACCAAAAAAACAACACAACCTCGCTCTCTCCGACGCTCCAGACTTACATCCTTCGTAGATGAGAATGCTGCACAACCGACCCAAGAACACAAGAGCGTACAGCTCAAGTGTCTTGAGAGACACGCCAGAGCAGCTCTTCTCGGTCTTGAACTGCACCAGGAGGAACGTGAGCCCAAAAAACCTCGTCAGCCCTCCCAGCGTGAGCAGGAAGGAGAAGTCGCCATCACTAAATCCATGGTACACAAACAACATGAACGCGAACCCGGTCACATACATGATGATGTTGAGCCTGTTTCTCATCACAAACTCCTTCCTCCGTGCTGGGTTCAGCATCGTCTCCTTGAAATCCGTCAACTTTTCCATCTTCGCCGCCCTTTCTACACCTTTGAAAAAGAATCAACGCCACAGACCCGAAAACAACTAAAAATTCCTCTCTAACGTTCTTTCTTCCCAACCACCTCACAGATCAATCCCAAACTCTCTCTCCAATGACAACGCTCCACGCTCCACGCTCTTTCCTCTTTCTCGCAAAGGAAATTTCCGTTTCCGATGCGACCAGCCCCGCACTTGCCGATGCGTCCCAAATTCGTCCCACTTGGTACTCTTGTACTCTTTGTTGCCCGCAGAAAAGCAGAAAAGCAGAAAAGGAGTCTGCGGAGAACATGTCAACTACGTGAACGACGGCGTTTCACTAGCAGTAGCTATGCCGCCCAATGTAACTCTTAGCGTGAAAAATGGAAGAGAGGAAGAGGACGGCATCCTCGATCTTTTTGCCCTGCTGACGCAAGCTGCTGACCGGCCTCACGGGCGAGCTCGGGATGGCGTCATCCCAGCCGTTTTCTTTGGAACTATTCTGCAGTTATGGAGTACGATAGGAGGTCTACAGGGGAGGAAGGGCCAGCGTGGCTCGTTCATCTTGTTCGTGAGCAAAGAACTGTTCTACGGGAAGGGACTGCTAGACTTCTCCATAGCTACTACTATAGTAGAAGTATCGGTTCGCTCGCGGTGGGCCGAGCCCTGCGTACATGTGCGTACAGCATTTTTGTTGTTGTGAAACTTCATTGAACAAAAACGTTTTGGAATGTTTTGGACGTGCGAAACGTTTCGGTTTTTGGTTTTGTATGTATCCTTGAAATTGGAATCACGAATAACCACGATCAGCCAGTACTGGTTTTGAATTAGAATGAATAGATTTGTGGTTGAACGTTGTTTGTCACGGCGTGCCATCAAAGTCTCTCCGACTTTTTCTCTTTGAACGTACCATTTGTTCGCTCTGCATGGGTGTACTCAGCGCCAGTACACGTGAGGGAAGGCTTTATGACCGCCACTGGAAAAGAGCACAGTGGGCTTTGGTGCGCTCGCAGAGAAATGTATGGATGAAACGGAGCGAGCAGTCATGAAGGAGGAGGGATTATGGTTCAAAGCAGGTAAATTGGTTCGAGTTTTGTCAGAAAGAAAAGCAGCAAGCCTAGGTCAAAGCGAGAAATACAGATGCCGCTGCTACTTGCGCGGTTATGTGAGCACGATCGACGTCATGCCCACCTTCCACGAGGCCCCACTGCTGGACCTGATGCTCCTCCTCGACGCGGCATGCCTCAATCGCATCTTCAGCAGTAATACGCCTCTTGTACAAAGCCAAAGGAATGATGATGGACTTGCAACCCGCGGCCAACGACTCAACTGCAGTAATTTGCCAAGCCGACATAGATTCTAGCTCCTTCCTCACGGCGTCGATTGTTTCCTGCGGATGCGGCTCGATTTTCACTCCGTGACATACATTGACCGGCCCGTAGGTTTCCTTGGCCCACTTGACCAGGGGAGTCCAGTGCTTGTTCTGCAGCTTTACAAGCCCGCGATCCGATTCCTGCGGGTCGGCCGGGAACAAGATGGTGTCGGTGTCAAGAAATCTCATTAGCTCGCGGACCGTGTGCTCCTTCTTCTGGTCGGCAATGTCGATAGCCGTGCACGTGAGCGTCATAAGCGGCATGGATGCGGGCTCGATGTACTTCTTCTGGCGCTCCCACTCATGCGCAATCGCATTTGCCAGCGGCTTGTGCTGCACCGCGAGCGTGTGTCTATGCGGCGTCTTGAGCGACTTGCCATCAATCTCCACGGTGAACGCCCCATCTTTCTCCAACACTTGCACGGAGTCGTAGAACCTCTTCCTGCCTTTGTACGACACATGCACATTCGCATTTCGCCCTGGCTCTGACGCACTGATTGCCAACCCGCGTCTACACAACTCACTGCGAGACAACCTTCGCAGCCCAAACTTCGCAAGTCCCATCGTCCCGAGCATATCTCTTCCTGCTAATCTGTAGAACTAACACTGGCGCGCAGATATTAACACACTTACAGATACGCCCACACCCACACTTACACCCACACCTAGCACCCACACCTGCGCGAGGACAATTGCTGACTTGTGGTAGAAAGAAAGAAGAATGCACAATGTACAGAGATGGAAGGAGTGGTTTACCCAAATCATAGATCACTCGCTACCACTGCTACTACTTACCTCTACCAATTCCCCGGCCGCCAAATGGCTAAATGGGGACTCTACCCAGCTGTCTATTGCTTTGGGTAGTCTTGGCAGCATTAGTTGGGTTAGCTAGGAGTTGTCATAGGACGGGGTGTTATGGAGTGCTATGGAATGCACTAGCTGAAATGCTCGTGGCGAAGATGAGTGAGATGAGTTGATGAAGGATGGATTAGATTTGGAACATTTTGCATTGGACATCATTGGACATTGGAGAAGATGATGCACTGCGAAGATGGTGCGAGGCTGACTCGGAAAGGAAGGCGAAAGATACATCGGACAGAGCTTTCGTTGATTAGTTGGTTGATTGGCTGGTTGAGGCAGATGGATCCGGCTTTTGTTGCGGGTTTGAGCAAGGGATCTCGTGAAGGTTGAAAAGTTTTCGAGTTGACGTGAAAAAGCTTGACGACAGTTGCAGGACCACGCTCAATGCTCCATGGCGATGTGCGCTTACGGAAAATGCGAGGATGGCCGCGCGCCGTGAAAGTGCCCGTCTCCATCTGATCGCGGTGGCAACGCAGCGTTCAAGACCCATTGGAGTTGGTTCCCTCTCTCGTCCTGGACGACGATCCGCGCCTCCTTTTTCCTTTGCATTAGAATTAACGATGTAACAGCGTGCTGGAAAACCCACTCCTCGTCAAATCGGACCTTGGCGCTCCGCGATCTTTTGCAGCGCCACGATGAAGCACTTTGCCACGATGTTGCACGGATACCTCAGAAAAAGTAGGGGTCAGTAAGTTACCGTTACGGAAGAATTTGCCGAGCAATAGTTTGCTATGTACGATTGGTGACACGAATGAGAGTAGCTGAAACGCACAGAAGGACATGCACGAATGGTGATTTTTACGCTCGCCAAACTATTGGCTCTTGGTCATCCTTGGTCATCCTTGGTCTTGGTGTCAAAGTTTCGTGCAATGAGTTGACAGCGAAAATCTCGGTTTCACAATTTGTAGCTTAGCAAGGAGGTGAAGCTGTTGTTGCAAAGAGCTCCAATTAGCTAGTGGCTTCCTCTTTGCTAACGTGTACCGGCAAGGTGCGAGAGAGTAAAGAAGAAAGAGAAGAAGCAAACTTGGCAGTCGAGCAAGCACTGAGAGGACCCTGTTGACATCGGGGCTCGACGTCTCTTTTGTCGGAGCGGAGACCAGGCCATGCGGCACAGCGTTCACGATGCAGAGTGCCGGGCATGAACACGGCCGCGAGAAGGAGGGGTCCAGCCGGCACCTGTCCAGCAGACAAGAGGTGCTCAGCCCTCTTCTGGACAAAGACGCGCTCGATGATTTTGACTTGAAAGAGGGGTTGGAGCTTCCGGACAAACTGCTCGCGGCACCCCTGGAGGGATGGAGGCACATTCAAGAGACAGCGATGCAGGAATTCAGCCAGAGCGACCAGGTGTGTTATTCCCGTGTCGTAGAGCTGCAGGAGGGCGCAAAGGAGTCGCTTATACTGAGTCGAGACTTCGCGAGCATGGAAGACCAGGTGAGTGTGCGATTCTTGGCCGACTTTCTTTATGATCACTCGCAATCCGTGTCCTCGAATGTGCTTGAGACCTTTACCCAAAAGGCAAAAGTATTTGAACAAATCATGAACCGTGCCAGGGACTACGTTGCGACAGCATGCAAGGATCTAATTCACCGCCAGCTCGACATGCATCATTCTCGGCTCAAATTTCTGCGAAATTTGTACATTCAAAAACTATTGAATGCAAGGTTTGCGGCCGAGTCACGGTTTGAAGCGGCTATACACCGCGAACGCGCAGAGGCAGAGGCAAAACTTCGCCAGCAAACGCATGCGCATACTAAGGAAAAAGGTCAGCTCGAAGAACACTTTGCAAAGCAAAGCAAAGCCATGCAAGCTTGTTTAGATCGGGAAAAGTCAAAATCAAAAGCCCTTGCGGGGACACTTTTAGAAACCAATAAGGCGAAAAGCGCTTTGGAAGCGCGAGTTCGTGAATTGGAACTGGAGAAGCTGCGTCTCCAAGCAGAGCTAAACGCTCAACTGGGAAAGCTCCAAGGCGAATCAGACAACGCGCAACTTTTCATAAATACTCTTCAAAAGCAACTCAAATTAGCACTGGACGAGAAACGCGAGTTGGGGGCTACCCTGGCTCAGCGAGACGAAGACGTAGAGAAAATGAAACTGGCACTAGATCACAAGCAAGACCAGCTCGACGAACAAACCCAGAAACTCGCGCACACAGAAGACATCTTGCAAACCTTTCGAGACGATCTGCACGATGCACATGGAAAGCTCCGAAGTTTGACAGGGACAAACGAGAAGCTCAAAACTAAGATGGCCACATTGCAGGAGACTTTGAGCACGCAGACGCAGCAAATCTCCAATCTGGAGCTGTCTTCCGAACAATTAAGCATTCAGAACGAACGGCTTCGAGTCTCTCTGGACGAACATGCCCAAGCAATGGAGCGGACGAAGGAGTTGCACGAAGAAAAAACCCTAGCTATGGAGCGAGCACTTGGTGGATTAAAAGAGCAGTTGAATAGCAGAAATGCCAAGATTCAGGCGATGCAAGAAGATATGCTGGAATATGCGAGACTCCAGAAACGCGTTCAGGATTTGGAGGCTGGTAAGATACACATCCCAGGCTTGACCAACCCCGAGCATCCTTCTCAAGCACAGCAAGCCCGGAGCGATTTGACTTGGAATCATAAGCTCGGAACTTGGGAGCAGCAGTTGTCAGAGGACGGCTCGGCAAAGAACAGCAACATCGCGATGCCAATCGCAAAGTTTATGCTCCAAGCAGCGAAGAAAAGAGACGAGACTATTAATTTCCGGAACCCAACGCAAGAAATAAACAGAACCAGTAACACAGCTGTGCCTTGTTCGCCCGTCGCCAAGACGGAGAGGCGATCCCCAAAGTCGAACGGGTCGCCAGATAGTTTGCGAGACGAGCTTTACGTCCGAACAGACGAACTCCGAAATAAACTCGAAAGTGAGCTAAAGGCAGCGTTTGAGAAAGACATCGCTGCCAAGCTCAGGTCGGAATTTCTCAACGAAATGAAAGACAAGATTGAAGAACGAGTGAGGAGAGAAATGTCCATCCAGTTTCAGTTTCAGCTCCAGGCGCAGATGCGAGAAGACATGCAGGCGTTTGGAAACTCACGCAACACAGACTCGCTGGTCAAGCGATACGACGCGATGTTTGCTGATCTCCATTCGCAGTTTAAAACAAGAGAGGCAGAAGTCTCGAAAATGCAACAAGAGATAGACCATTTGGAACTGGAGAATTCCTCCATGCTGAGCTTCTTACAAGAGAAGGACAAATTGATCGAGCAGTTGACCAATGTCGTGCGCAACGCGCGAATACGAAATCGCACCGAGAACAACAAACAGCCTCTCAACCTTGGCGTCGTTCACCTCCAGGCCAGGCCGAGGACTGCCCCACAATCTCGTGTTTCCCCGATCTCAAGATCTGGGGCTTTCCTGGAGGTCGACACTGACGTGCAGGTGAAGATCGAGCCGCACCTACTCAGCTACTTTCCTCCTCCGCCTTCATCCAAGCAAAAGTCTGACCATCGGCAGGAATCTCCCAAAGAGCATGTCATTCGTGACAAGTCGTCCAAACAAAGGCAGAGACACGGGAAGAGGCACGTAGTCGCTGCTGACATCGGCTTCGGAAAAGTCGGGGTTAAGGAGATCCTCCGACGGAGGAGATCCAGCTCGCAAAAGTGAGTAATAGTTTCATTTTGATTTCATTTTCCCTCAAGTCCGCTTCCAAACGGACAAACCCAGTGCCACTGCCGAAAAGGAGGGAAGAAACTTCTCGCGAGCACATGAGCGCGCCCTGTCCATGATCATTCTTTTCCTTCTTCAAAAGTCGTCCTCTATGAGTGATGCAAGCAGCTGCTCCTGCCTAAACTGAACCATACACACCACTCTAATCCGCACCTTCATCCTGCATCGGCGATCATCGGCGCATGCACCATTCCTTTCGTCCAATTCGACCTGACCTGATCTGGAAATCAGAATTCAGAATTCTGAATTCTGAACTCTGGAAACAACACATCGCTTTCGAGTCTTTCGAGAAGAAACTTGCACACACACACACATGCGAATCACGTTATAGTACACGTACACATTACACATGTTAGTACCGGTACGGCAAATGCCACACGATCCAGACAGACTTGAGTAAAGTTGTTGCAAAGTGTTGTTGTTCTCTCCGCGTTGGAGCTCCGCAGTCAAGAGAGAGCAAGTACGCGAGATCTGTCGCGCGAATTCGACCAGTCGAGGCTCCGCAGCGCGGAAATAACTCAATTGTACAAAGTGCCAAGTGCCAAGTGCAAAGAGCAGAGTGCAAAAGCATGGACCGTGCGGACCCAGCGCAATCCCAAGTGGGGCTCACGCTGGTGGCCGAGAGCCAGGTCGCGGTCGCGAGACTTGCTGCGTCGGAGCCTGCTCTCGATGTGGCGTTGGCGATGATTGCCAAGTCGCTCAAGAATAGCTTGTTCTCGCTTTCGAGGACGCGAGAGGAGACCTCGTTGGTCTTGCCCGAGAGCTGTGTCGGAGAGCTGAAGAGCGCCGCCGACGAGAAGGGGCTGGAGATCAAGGTCGAGTCGGACTGGAGTATTTTGAAGGTGGACGGCGTTCTTGACTTTGGGCTTGTGGGGATCCTTTCTGCCTTGCTGCAGCCCCTTGCTGCCAAGCAGATCTCTGTGTTCTGCTTCTCCACGTATGATACGGATTACATCATGGTCAAATCGCCAAAACTCGACGCAGCCGTGGATGCTCTTCGCTCAGCTGGCTACAACGTAGACGTTGGTGGGCACGAAGCCGCTGCAGTTGGGCACGATTCTGCTTCTGCGAGCGTCTCGTGAGCCCGCGTTGCGCGGTCACTATTGTGCTCGTACGATTGCTCAAAAGCTGCAAAACATGAAACTAACACTTGGAAGCAAGCATTCGTGTGTATCGGTCTTGCGGTTACTAGTGCATGGCGAATGCCTCCACGAAAATTCTTCGGCCATGAAATTGTCTGCGCGCCTTCAAGAAACAAGACCCCAATTTCGTCGACATCTTTTACCAAATCAACAGACATAATATCTATCGAACGGGATTTCCATGTACAATGCTTGTCTCTTTTTTTCCGTTTCACGTTCATCGCGTATGGAATCCGGTTCATTTGCCGTCAGAATGACGAGACACCGCCCGCGCTCGTTTCGCGCCACGAGTCGGATAGATAGAGCATCTTCGATCACCGACTCTGGGGCACTCAACGACAAGTTTCCCAGCTGTTCCAATTGCAAAACGCAATTCGAAGCAATTCGAAGCTTTTGCAATTGGAGTTGCGAAACATTTTCTTAAACTTTGAAGGGGGAAAGAGAGAATGGAAAAGGTCCTATCAACGTCACCAAAAAATTGAAAACAACTTCGATTGATTGAATGAAAACATTGTCAATGAAAAACAGGAGAAAACAATCTTCTCTTCAAAAACGTTCCGCACTTCTACTCCTACTCTTTTCTGATAATAGTCCTAGACAGGAAATTGCCCCCCTCGTCGGCAAAACTCTCTGGGTTCTAGCACTCTCTCCTACGCCACACTTAGGATCTCCACGAACCATGGGACATCCCACCCGGCTATAGCAACGCTTAACACTCCCACTAGTCTTCCGTTTAGGAGCATCCTAGGAAACGTAGTGAATCATCTCCTAGAACATTCTAACGACGCAGCTACAGCTGCTTCGTAAGACACCAATAGCAGTTCAACTAAGAAACTCAAAGCTACGCGAAGAAACTACGCTCTTATAGTTTTTTTTGACAATCTTAGCGAAGTTGCCTACTAGTCCCTCGCTAAATGGAGACTATCTGGACGTGCAAAAAGTGTAAACCTATTGCCCACATAGGCGAAGCACTAGAACCTGTTGGACCTGTTGGAAGAAGAAGAGTGGAACCGAGTCGAAGCGTCTTAGACTCCACAGTAAAACATCCTACCGGTCCGCGGACACACCTTCCGCAAGAGACATACGTGCGCCGCGAGGAGCCTAGCGAGGCGTAGAAGATCTCTACGCGAGAACAGTCGGGCGTGTTCAAAGTAAGGAAAGAAGGAAAGAAGGAAAGAAGAGAGGCGGTTTGTTAGAACAAAAGGAGTGAATAAGTGAGTGGCATAACGACTACATGTGAACATTGGAAGAAGACCAAACGATAATCGATAATCGATAATCGACAATCGACAATCGACAAACGTGGAAGGTACTAAACTTTGCCGCATTGGGTAGTTAATTTCGGAAGCGACGAGACGGAGGAGTGTTGGGAGCATGTCAGAACAATGGGGGACAGGCGGTGTTGAGTATGGTAGCTCGAAGGGGCGCGGAGACGAGAACATGTCGAGCGATATGCAAGATTTGGAGGAACAGGTGTTGATGGTGATCAAAGGAGCAGGCAAGAACGGGTTAACTGCTGCGGAGGTTTGCCGTATTCTCGGTGTTGAGCACGAATACCAACGTAAGAACGAGATTACGGATATTTTGTGCAAGTTGTCGTTCAAGCCTTCCTCGTCATGGCGCGGCCAATCACCCTCAAAGCCGCTGATTCGAGTCCAGGGTGTGGCACCGGTAAGCAAGGATGGCGACGGTGACGGCGACGGCGACGACTCCGAGGCCCTCTACGATGAAGAGGAGTTTGACGAGAAACCTCGTCGATACCCGGTCAGATACAGTTTTGCCCTCTCATGCTTTCGGCCCGCCGAGGACAGAAAATGCCCGCTTTGTGGAGATACAATTGGGCATTGGAAAATCGTTGGCAACTTTTCTGGCGACGCATCTGTTTCGAGAATGCGGAGCGGCCTGGCCCTTGCAGTTTGCGAAGTGTGCTATCGAAAATCGTTTTTGGGCCAACAAGACCCAACCCCTGTTGGAATTGCTGTGTTCCCGGCTTCAGACGAGGAGTCTAGATATCCGGTCTTGACACCATACTCGCCATACCGGGCATACCTTGGAAATGCGTTTAGTCAGTCCGGGAACGAATTGGAAGACGACTCAGACCGTCCTCTTATAGCGCCAGGGAATGCGGTTATCGCGAGCCTTGATCGAATCACGGGCGAGTGCGTGGAAGCCGCCCGGAGTCTGGGGCTGAACGGTGGGAGCTGGGAAGATATCGCCGAGAGAGTGCGTTCTGCCATATTTCCCCAGCAGATCTCCAACCTGGATGAGATTGTCCAGGACGCCCTGAGAAGATCATCCGCGCTGCGTTTGAACTCGCCTGAGCCACTGTTGAAAGACGTGGTGGTAGGAAAGGATGGCTCCATGCGGACCATCTATCTTTCCAAATCGCTTATAGACCCGGACGTAAACGGTGCAAGTTTGAATAGACTCACCAACGGCATTCGCGTAGAGATTAAGGAACGCTTTGTGAGTGGACTCCGCCCTTATACTGTATTCAAAATAGTTTTGGAAGGCTCTGTGCAGAACAGCCTGATGATCGGAGAACAAGACATCTCCTCAACGAAGACGACAGAGGACTTGCAAGACGGCTTCGATATCGACCGAAGGTATAGTGACTTTGTTTGGCTTCGCGAAGAGCTGGAAAAATGGCACAGTCATGAGGCATGTATTCCTTTCCTCCCTAGAGCCCAGTTCGTCGGGAGATTTCGGCCGAGATTCTTGGAGCAGAGAGCTATGGCTTTGCAACATTTCTTGTCAATGGTGGCTACCCATCCAAAGTTGCAGCAAGCAGAAGCCCTCAAAGTATTTTTCAAGAGTGCGCCTTTCGACAAGGTTGTCTCCGCATACAACAGCGGTTGGCAGGAGCGAGAGAGGCGCAAGACCATGGCATTGTCCGCCTCCTCTTCCCACCAAGTCGCAAGTAGCCTCACTGGGATGTCTAGTTCAAATGGGACGGGAACCATGCATTCAAATATCTCGATGCATTCTGAAGCCGCAGGACCCGCGACTTCGTCTTCGATTCTCGGGCTCGTCGAAAACCTCTGGAATTGGCTCAAGGGTACTCCCGCTTCGACTTTCGTGGAATGTCTCGAAGCTGCTGGTGTGGATCGCGAGGCTGCAAGCCAGGCTGAGGCCATTCTGTCCAGTGAACGACTCAAGCATGTCCAAGGAATGGTGACGTTCCTGGAGGAGCTTGGCGTTAATGATCTCTCCAAGTCGCGGAGCCATGCAAAGAGGTCCCAGGCGTTCTACCACATTTCTCGGACTGAACAGGAACTTGTCAACTCCAGCCTATTAGAAATCACGCAGAGCCCGGTGCAGGACTACACAGACATCACCATTAGCGAGGCAAGTCTTTCGGGACGTGCGTGCTCCGACATTAGCATGAAAGTGTTTGGTAATCTTGCTCATCTAGATTTGGCAATCTCGAAGATGCAGCGTGCCATGTGTTTTCGCACGTTGCAAGTCAAAGAACACCTGGAAGACTGGAAACTTGCTTTGGATAATTATCAAGGATGGCTGCGCGGTAACTTGCTCGCAATATCGACTCTGGAAGGGGCCGTGGAGAAGAACGAGGCGGCAAAGGAAAAATTGTTGAAGTCTGAAGATTCTGATGTCGCCCTTGGAGAACTTGAGCAGGAGATTAAGAAGCAGCGCGGCCTACTCCTCTCCCGAAAAAAAGACCTTCGAAGTGAGGTTAACGTGCTTGCAAACCGGAATCGGGAGGAGTTGATCGGGGTGATAACCACATGCGTAAATCAAAGAATCGAGCACGCTAGGCAAAGTACAGCTCTTTGGGTGGATATGCACTCCCAGCTCACTGCAGCGTTTGCAGGTTTTGACGATTGGAATAAATCGCCACTGAATCGGGATCAGCGCAGACGTGCCTCGACCTCTGCAACCGTTGAAGACGAAACAGGAAGAGACTGTCGCGGAGTCTCAGAATCACTGGGCAGCGAGGACGACTTTTCGCAGGTCGATTATTTTGAAAACATTGATGAAGACGACGTTAGCAAGATTGCCTTTGAAGATATCAGATTTGGGGAACAACTGGGGCGTGGCAGCTTTGGGACTGTTTATTCAGCAACATATCACGCGAGCAAGGTTGCCGTGAAGTGCTTCAACGTATCACATAACAGCTTGAACTTTTTTCGACGGGAGATGCAGATCATGCGAAGCCTCCCGCGACACGAGAATGTTGTGTCCTACTTTGGCTACAGCGCCACATCACAAAACTCGCTCAACAAGGTGTGCCTCGTGATGGAACTCGTCGAAGACGGCTCTCTGCTCGACTATTTACTGCCGCATGGTGGCACGACAGATAAATATCATGGCAGAAAGATCGCAACTGATGGGCGCGAACATGGTCGAATCGTCTGCGAGAGCAAAGATCATATTACCGTTCGAAAGAAGCATAACAAGAACCAAAATGGCCCCGGGTACGGCTCGGATGATGACAGCTGGAGACTAAAGCTGGCTCTTGGTGCGGCTCGTGGCCTGCAAATGCTCCACAATTCCAGGCCTCAAATACTGCACAGGGATGTCAAGACATCAAACCTGCTGCTGCAGCTATCTACGATGAACGTCAAAGTCGCTGATTTTGGGCTGTCACGGGTCAAGAAGGAAGGGGAAGTAGCATCTTCCTTCGTTGGGACGCCAGCTTTCATTGCCCCGGAGATGCTGCTGCAGAATGCCGATTACACGGCAAAAGCGGATGTGTACTCTTTCGCCATCGTGTTGTGGCAGATTTATTCCCAAGCAAAACCTTATGAGACTCGTGGGCATCCTAATGCCGCACAAGTGCTCTTTGAAGTCAGGGTGAACCACTTGCGCCCAGAGCTACCAAAAAACCTCCCTTTGGGAGTGTCAGAGCTCATTGTTCAGTGCTGGCAGGCCGATCCCGCGTCCCGTCCATCGTTTGACGAAATTGTGGAGGCTCTCTCTGACATGTACGGCGCGGATGATTCTTTCCGCAGCGACGAGAGTTTGCCTTTAAACCGCATGGCCTCCTCGAGCGAGCTTTTGTAGAAGCAAGCTCGCTCGCAGCAGCCAGGGTTGTAAACGTTTGAGGAGGAGGGCAAGTTTGGCTTGGAGTTGTTTGCTCTTCTGCTTCCCTGAACAGCGCTGCAAACGGCACATGAGGCAGTTTTATGTTGTACTGTTTTCAAAATGTGTACCGTGGTCAGTGCATTTTATCTGTACATGTGTGGCCAAAAAGTTGAAAACAAGAGCAATGAATGAATGAAAAGAAATTGACATTGTTGGCCATTTTATGTTTTTATATAAGAAGAAAAAGGGGAAGCTAGGCTCCGTGGAACGGTTCGTTCTTCTTGGCCTTTTCAGAACAAAGTTTTCATACATAGTGTTGGCAGCAAATACGAGATCGCCCTTTTCGTATGGAAAAATTGTGTCAACTTCCCTTTTCTTTTAAAAACTATCTCCTTTAAAAGTAATCCCGTCTCAATTCCACGAAGAAGCCCAAGCCTGTATGACGGAGAGCATTTACTCGTCGTCCTCGCGCGGGTCTCCGTAGCGCCACAAGTTGATGTGTTCGTTGTGAGCGGACTCCTGAGCCTCGCGAAGCTTGGTGATGAGCTTTTGGTCATCTGCACCGCGAGCAAAGCGAGCCTGTCGGGAGTCAAGGTATGCAAGACCCTCGCTCAACATAAAGGTGTTGACACACTTCTCCTCATCACCTTCCTCTGGGATGGTGTAGAGCGCCAGGCGAACCTTGCCGTCGTCAGCCTTGCCGTGTGGGACGGCAGTCAACTTCTTTCCGTATGCCAGGTCAGAGAGGCAGTAGGCTGCTTCCCTTCCATAGTCCTTCTCAAGAGCTGGAGACTTGATGAAGGCAAGCTCGCACTCAATGGCAGCTCCGGCGTTGTCAAAGATTGACTGGTTGGCAGGGGTGCGGAGACGGTCCATCTTGACAGTTTCTTCGTTTCCATAGTCGATGTAGCGAATACGAACAAGCTCAGAGCCGTCCTCCTCCTTGTCGATGCTAAGAATCTTGGCACGGAACCACTTGTTTCCGGTGCCGTCGTCAAAGAGAGCGAGGCAGTTCATGTTCCTCTTTGGTTCGATGATTCCAGAGCCAGAGCCACCGGCCTTGGTTCCAACCTGCTGGCCGATCGTCTCGAGCTCCTTCTCGACAGACTCGAGTTGCGCAATCGAGGTTGGGCTCTGGTTTTGCACAAACAAGTGGCTGCCGTCCACGATCTCACTGACAACCACTGTCATGCTGTCACCCTTGCGGCCACTAGTGTCGGCCATGGCACTGAGCTCCTCAGGGGTTGGTTCAACATAGTCCTTCCAGATGTTGATACGCTTCTCCTTGGCGCGCTTCTCCTCCTCAATCAACTCCGATCCACAGCTGGTTTTAGTAGCGGTGTAATCGTTCACACTGGCAAGGCCTGCGCGAACAAGAGCCACTGCCAGATTGATTTGCTGGCCGCCCTGCTTGACAAAGCATTGACCGATAGCGGTACCACCCTTATCCATCGTCTCAACCTCGATGACAACCTCGCGCTGGAGAGCCATTGCGCGGGTGTAGGTAAGAGCTTCGTTGGAGAAAGGCTCTGCCTCAGTGGCTGCGCGTCCCTTGTTGGCAGAACGAGCGCCGGATGGGGTAATAATGCCACCGAGTGCAAAGTTGAGGAGAGTGTTCTCGGATGGGATAAAGGCACGGAAGCGAGAGGCATTGATGACAAACTCAACCACCGCCTTGTGCATGCCTGCGCGAGGCTGCCCGGAGCGCAAGCCTTGAAGAGTTGGCAGAGTGTTCTTCGCAAGCTTGGCGTCGGAGGTGAGGTCCACGTACCTGTTAACGGTGACCTGCGAGGCCTTCTTCTCGTCGTGAAGGTTCTTCTTTGCGTCCTTTGCGGACATGTGAGCAGCCTGAAGCTCGTCATAGTGAGCGGACCGCTCCTCATCAGAGCGATGGCGGAGAACCTCAGCGAGGCCCTCCTCGACCAATGCCAGAGCAGCGTTTACTTCGCCCTTCTTGGTCTGAAGGATGACGGTTCCGAACTTGCGAGGCGCAAGTCCACTGTCCTCAGGTGGAGCACGCTCATACTCGATGTTCACCTTGACAGACTTTCCAAGAGCACGGGAGCGAAGAAACTCCTTGGCCTCGGCAGCCAATGGCTGGTCCTTAGGTTTGTTATCATCCTTTGCGCGCCTTGGAGCGAGGCGTGGTGCCCGGATAGAAGAGAGCGAAACGCGCCTTTCTTCGCACTCCCATGGTCGGTCGTTGAGTTGCTCATCGGTGCCTACACGGATGACAAGGGTGTCCCCGCTGACAACTTCTGAGACAATGCCTTCGAAGCTCTTCGCGCCGGAGATCTTTGGGGCAACATAGTTTTTCCAGACACGAAGGTTTGCGTCCTTTGCAATCTTTGCAGCAGCGCGCAAGTGGCTGGCCTTCTCCAGGGTGGTGTACTGCATACTCCAATCGCTTGGGCGGGCGAGGCCGTGCTTGAGGAGCTCAATGCTGATATCGCCGGAAGGATGCATCATGCTACCGAAGAACATGTTGAACTTCTCGTCTGCGCCGTTGATGACTACGGTCACATCGCGGTTGAGGAGACGAATTTCAGTAAAGTACTTTGCCTCCCTCGAGAACGGCTCCTCCTTCGACCCATCGCTCAGACGCGGGCACTGAACTCCAGCCAAGCTAAAGTTGACAAAAGTCATCTGGTTGGCCAGGAGGATCTTGAATCCGCTTCCGTCGCGAACGTACTCGACAATGGCCTTCTGCGGCTTGCCCTTCATCTTCTCCACGAACTGGGACACGCTGCCCACCTCGTAGGTGACATTCCTGACCGCGCGCTGCAGTGCAGCGGCGTCTTTATTGAACATACCGCGGCCGCTATGCTCAGCCTCATCGCCAACGCGGACGATCTCATCGTAGTCTGCGCTACGCTCCTTCTCGTCCGAGTCCTTCTTCACCTTGGCCCAGCCCTCCCTTGCAACGATCACGCAGAGGTTCTCCTTGTTCGCGAGGCGCACGGCACCAAATTGGCGGTTGATGCTAGGAACGCTGTACTCCACGTTGAAAGCGACTTGCTTGCCCACGCAGAGGTACCTCAGAAACTCGCGAGACTGCCATGCGAAAGGCTCGTCCTTCACTTCCCCGCTGCGACCGCTGCTGCCGAGCCTTGGCGCCTGAACGGATGCCAAGGTCAGCTTAATCTCCGGTGGGGGGCCATTCTTCGGCTGTCCAATCAGCACCAGCGTGTCTCCCGAGAGCACCTCCTTCACAGTCGCTACGCCGCCGGTAGCCATCTTCGCGCTTCACTCCTCAAAAAAGCTCCCAGTCCTCAATACTCCTGCCCACAATTCCGCATTCCGCATTCCAGCGCACGCAAGCACAAGCACAAGCAAAGCACAAACAATAACACAAACACACACACGGTCAGCGATCTCACTCAATCACAACTTGCAAACACGTCCAACTGGGCAAACGCTCTCCTCAAGGCGGCGCCTTGCACGTGCTAACACAAACACAAACGCAAACGCAAACGCAAACGCAAACGCAAATGATATGTGCATTTGCAGTTGCATTTGCATATGCAAACGCAAACATAAACACAAACACGCGCAGTCCACTTACGGCAACTCGATCGCACTGCACTGCCAACCTCCTTCGTCTTTCGTCCTCTGTCTCTCCGTCTCTTGTCTCTCTGTGTCTCTGTCTCTCTGTCTATCCATACTATCCATCTATCTATGCACTATCTATCAATCTCTCTTTCCATTCCGGACAATCTCTACAAATCTGTACAATCTCAATGTTCACGATACGTTGATGTTTGTTCACTGCGCGGTAAGAGCCTCTCCTTCATTATTGTTTGGGATACTATGGCCTTAAAGGTTTAGGGGTGAGGTGTAGTGCTCGATAGGACTGGTTTGGTAGATCGAGAGGGTAGGAGTGGATAGGAGTGGCCGATGTTAGTGGATAGGCTAAGTGGGGAGTAGGTCTGGGGAGGTACATGTACAGCGTGGACTACGCGAGTTTCTACTGATTTGCTAGGCTGGGGGTATATCAAATGATGTGTGTGGTGAACTTTTTGCCCGCTTAAGGAAAACGGTAGTTAGGATATGGCGGATGCAATTTCGGTCAATTATAAGATATGGTAAGATGTTATAGGAGGGATGTATCTATAAGAGTGTAATAAGCATATTGCTTAGGTGAGCGACGATGACACCTGGCGAGATTGACGTGGCTATCGAGTCCGGTAGTACTTCATAGGACCACCCGAGTTTGTGAGGGCAAATCTGCGGCTGATAGGCCACTACACTTGAGTGTAGCAACATCTTACTGAGAAGCTCATTTTGTTCGCCCAGATTCCGGTGATACGTAACCCTAACCTTCGGTCAGGTCGACTCCGCCAACCTGGAGCGGAACGCATTTATTTCAACCAAAGTTCAACCGTAGATTCCGGAGTTCGACTCTTTGGGCGCCCTCGATCACGCGGTCGAGCGGTGAGCGGTACATTCTATCTACCAACATCCATAGTATAAAAAGAGCTGGAGAAGGCGAAAAGGATCGCAAAGATTTTCGTTGCACGAAACTATCCATGCGCGCGCGCCAGTCCAGCGCTAGCAAAGACTACCCATCTCTCAGCGCCCCAGCTCCAGCGTTCGTTGTGGTTGGGCCAGTCCTAGTGGATCCATAACAAAATCATAGGCTCGGACCTGAGATCCATTCTTGACGAAACGATCCTCCTCAGTTTGATCAAGTACTTACTGTTAGTTTGAGATCAATGATTGTTTGTTTTCGTGAAGATGAACATCATTGACATCAACATCGACATCGATGGATACTCTGTGTTCTCTGTGTGGTCGGAAAGCGACAAGCGATTTGAAGAGTGGGGTCGCGCGGAGTGCCTGGTCTCTCTTTTGGAATGCAAAGTGTTCTTGAACTCCAAAGAATAGGAGGCAAGTTTCAATCTATCAAAAACAAAATTCAACAAAGTCGCACCCAAGTTTTAAAACAGTAAGTTTTGACTTTGACTGAAACAGAGAAGAGTACTACTCACTCACGTGTGAGTCAATCAGTCAGTCAGTCACTCGCCCAAGGGACGCGCAAAGCTCACACACAAAGCAGAGGAGAACGTGGGCCGCGGAAGGAGCTGTTGTGACCTGCACGATTGTAAGAGAGCGTTTGGGTCGAGTTTGCGATAAAGGCAAATGGCTTTTGCTTCGTGGCAGGCCGGAGCGGCAAGGCTCGCGAAAGGCTTGGTGCGCAACCAGCATAAGAATGGCAGTGTGATGGGATGGACTGTGGCGCGAGCTGGAACGCCCAACTGGGCCAGTGCGTGGAGCGGAAGCGCAATGCACATGTCGACGGACTCTGCCAAGACCTTGGACGAATTTGTGCAGGAAGCCATGGGCAAATGCGGGTTGGAGGACGTAAGTTGTTTGTTTGTGCAAAAGCGAGATGAGTTCGGCGACAGGCTGATCGCGAGCTGGATTCTTTGCTGATTTGCCTCTTGTATGTGCTTTTTGGTTGCGTAGTTCACAGAGGAGACCATCCAGCGCCTCAAGGATGCTCAGGTAATCAACACAAATTTGCTCTTCCGCCTCACAGACGCTGATCTTAAGGGTGCTGGGCTCTCCGTTGGCGCTTCGCGAGCACTCAAGGACGCTATCGCAGACGTGAAGCGGGGTAAGTTTTCGCGTTTGTAGTTTCTTATCTTGCTTCGTGGTGTCTAACGATGTATGTTTCAAACCACAGCCGATGTTGTTGCTCGTACCGGAGAAAGAGCTCAGGTTCGACGCGCGTTGAGCATGAAAGAGAAACGCGGCTTCTAAAAAAAAAAGTCCTGCACGGGCAAATGGGGGTTTGAAATGGGCCCTCGCTCAGCTAGGCGCCAAGAAGGAAAACGCAGAGCTTGAGCACCAACTTCCCCTTTCCCCCCTTGCCTGACGCGCATACCTTATTTATCTAAAGTCAAGCAACCGAGCGAACGAAAACACACAGTATATAATCATTTTTCGTTTTTTAAAAGAGATGAGAAGTTTGCATACAATTTGTTCGCGGTCCTCACGCACACATCTAATCGACTGCATTTCCTTCCTCACTGATTGATATACATCATATACCTTGTACTGGTATCGATCGGTATTTCGCCTAATGCAGCCACTTACATTTGTGGTCAAGTCTTGTCAAGTTCGAAGGACCGGGACAATGTATTGTAATGTCGCTTGGAAGAGTTGGCGTTATGCCCGAAATCATTGGTTTGATAAATCGAATCGCTGAAAACTCTTTTTGAACTCCTCGACGCGGCGCATCTGTGCGGCGTACCCATCTTGGTGTCTTCCGAAGCGAAGATTGGCCTCACCTTTGACGCCTCGCAAAACCTCGAAGCCGAAGTCTCGCTTGTATTTCGTCGGGTCCTCGATTACGTGCGCATACCCCCCGCTTGCATACCCGCCACCACCCCAGGCGACGTGAAAGTATGCGAAATTTGGAGGGATGCAGCTCGCGATGGACTTGGACGAAGTATCAATGACTTTGTGGTGTGCCCCAGCCCACTCATCTCCACTCTCCAGAAGAGCCTTTTTAAAAAACATCGGAACCGTTTCAGCTTCACCCTCGTCTACAGGCACACACTCTATGCAGGTGTGCGCCCCCATTCTTGATGGATTAAGGACAGTTTCCATGTAGACTAACGATTGCCCCTGCTGCAAAACCATCTTCTCCAAACTGGACTTGAAACGATTCACCTCCTCTAACACATCCTGGGAAGCGGCAGTCATGGAAGGGATAGCTTCGATGGGAACAATTCTACACTGAAGAATGTCGAGAGCTGTCTGTGGTAGCATCAGCATCACGTGCCTCCCGGTCGCGACGACAAGGTGCGATTTAAACCGTGATGAACTGCGGGAAAATTCGCTTCTGTTCTCTGCCAATTGCGCCTTGTGATGTGCGTTAATTGCTTCCTGCCGATCCTGGTCGAGCGCACGGGCATCCGTCATCCTCGAGCGCTTGGAGCGAAAGAGATTTTCCAAATCTTTTGCAGATGGATCCCCGAGCATCTCCTCGTCGGCCCCGCTCCTACTTGAGGACTGAGGAAACTTGGACTTGTGTCGACCTTTCAGCAAGTTCTCCATCAAGGCATGGTCCATGCCCTTGTCCATTCTCTCTCGCCTCTGCATCTCCTCAATGGACATTTCGGCGTCCGCTACCTCCAGCTCCTTGTCTGTGTAAAGCCCGCGTTTTCGTTTGCGTTCGTCAACACGTGACTCCGAGGACAGCACTCGGCCTGCATCAAGACTCGACAAATACCGCCCGTGACGGTCAAGTGCAGCTACCACTTCTTGCTCTGCCTGTTGCACAGGTTTTCTTTCCGCTAGTTTTGCTTGCTCGATCTGCGTCTGGAGGCTGACATATAACTCAGTGTCCCCTGCGAGCCTGGCTCTCATGGCCTTGGCGGTGAGCTTGTTAAGCTCTTTCGGCCCAAGCACTCCACCTTCGCTCGACACAGTAACAGAGGTCCCAATCTCTTTTTCTCTGCCGCGTTCCGCAGAGCTGAGAGGAGGGATCCTAGACTCCATCTGCTTTGCAATCGGAGCCTGAACCGACTCGGTCTTCGGGTCAAAGAGCCCGTATGGTCTATGTGTCAGAGGATCCCGCAGCCCTTGCGCAACTTCGTCCAAGATATGCTGAGCTACTTTGGGTTCATCCCGTGAAGCAGGCTCCATTTGCGGTGTCCGATGCGGACCAACAGGCTTGATCATTGCATCACCTTCATCCGGCCGAGCATCCGATGGATTCGACGCATTCACATTCACATTCACATTCACATTCGCATTTGCATTCGCATTCACATTCGCAATCGATGAGCTAGGTGCAGCAAACCAATCGAGACCAGCAGCTCTCCGCGCAGCTTGAAGATCCTGTGCATCGAGACCATTTCGTCCTTCGTCTCTCTTCTCATCTCTCGCAGATTTCCTTTCCCTTTTCAATCCCAAATTCTTTCCTTTCACACTACTGCCAAAGCCGGAGCTCACGGAAGCGGACGAGTCACTGCTACTGTCTTCGTCACTGGCAAAGTCATAACCTGTTCTCCTAGATCGCTTCTTACTCTTGCTCTTTTTCTCCTTCTTCTCCTTTTTATCCTTTTTCTCTCTCTTGTCCTTTTTCTCCTTTTTCTCCTTTCTGCTGTGCCTCTTTTTGCTTCTGCTCTTCCTCTCTTTCCTGCTTCTTTCCACGTCCCTCTCGTCCTCTCTGCCCATCTTCTTCGTACGCGTTGTGTGTGTGTGAGTGAGTGTGTATAGGTTATAGTATAAACTAGTCAGTTCATTAGCCGATCGGTGTCCCCGCGCACACAGGTGGGTGTACGCGCTTTTGCTTTTTCGATTGGGGGATGGAACAAGGAAGGCTTCCTTCCTCCTTGAAAGTTCTTCGTTCGCGAATGATCGATTTTGTTCTCTGGAGAACCGGAGAACCCGAGAACCCAGGGGGGACGGAAGATTCCAATTCCCCCTAATGATGCTAGTAGTAAACTACTGGGTCCGCCCTTTTGGAGTAGTCATGGGAGATGCTCTGCAGAGCTAGCTACTGGAAATGGTAGGACTATGAGAGACGTGCACGGAAGAGTGTGCAGAGACGTCGAAGCGTCTGCGCATGTCTGCGCTGCGTACTGAGTACACCGTTAAAAGGGTTCCGCGGAGAGAAGGAAGGTGAGTCGTATGATTTTTTTGTTTTGACACGTACTTCATAGATGCACACAGTTCACAAGTGGATTGTGGGAAATTGTGGGAGACTGTGGGAGACTGTGGGAAAATTTGAACGTCGGAACACTCGAAACTGACGACTGAAAGGAAGAACAGACCTTGTGCAGCGTGGCTTTAGTGCGTGAAGAGTGCATCTTGTGAAAATCTGCGAGGAGTTTGAGTGTTTGTGGACATTGATACGTCATTTAGAGCGAACGAGACATTGCCACTCCAAACGGGGGTTCAAGAGAGGCAAATTTCGTGAGATAGAAAAGGAGGTGCCAAAGGGTTGTCTTTTCAAAACGCACAGAGGTGTTGAAATGTCTCTCGTTGTCCAGGAAGGCGGCGTCGAAGTTTACCAGCTGCTGTGCGGCAGAGACGTTTGCAGCGCGAAGGATGCCGAGAGCCATTCCGCGCCGCAAGGGGAGGGGAATGCAATCAGCGGAGCGAAAACAGACGCTGCGATTGCCCATCTAGTGCAGCGATTCGCCTTCCAGATGGCTAACTACGTGTACGTCATCGCCGACAGCCAGTCTCGCACAGCTGTCGTCATCGACCCGGCCTGGGACCCGGCAGGAGTCGGGAGGTTCTGCGACGCCCACGGTTGGCGAATCACCGACGCTCTTTTTACACATCGTCATTTTGACCACACTGGTGGAGTACTACCAAGGGCCATGACTGGTCTGCCAGAAGCTGTTCGGCTACCTGGGCTGGCGGAGTGGATCGCAGCAGGTGTCCGAGTGCACGTCGGCAGGCGAGATGTTAGCGCGACCGCTGGGCAGTGCGGCGTTTCTGTGGAGCAAATTGTCAGTCTCGTGGATAAGAGCACCGTCGAGGTTGGTTCCGCCTCCAAGACGAGCCTCAGGGCGTTGGAAACCCCGGGCCATACACCCGGCTCCGTTTGTCTGCTGTTGGAACTTGCAACTGCGACATCGGGATCGGGAGCGCCACAAAGATTACTTTTCACCGGAGATACGCTGTTCATCGGGTCGTGTGGTAGGGTAGACCTGCCCGAATCTCACGTTGGCGAGATGCTTCAATCTCTGGCTCGGCTAAGCTCCATGCCCGAAGATACAATGGTTTTGCCTGGACACAACTACGCCATGCCGGCGCACAGTACAATAGGCGACGAAAGAAGCACGAATGGCATGATGATGCAAGCGATGCGAAGAATCCAGTCTGGTGGCAATGGTCGCATTGATCCCGAGCCAGTTGCTGCATTCCTTCCACTTCCAGATTATCTCGGGGTCGTCCGAAAAGTTTTCGACCGTTATCAATCTAGTGGTATACACGAATGTGACTCGTCGTCTGGCACGGGCGAATCAGCTTGCGGTTGCCTCGGCTGCGAGCGGGACTTGCCAAACGTGTCTCAGCTAGAATCTCATTTTTGACGAACCACCGCACCATTCCACTCCGCACCTCTGTCCGTCCGCGCTGATCATGTAAAATTCAAGAATGCGAAAGATTAATTGCATAAACAGAATGAAGAGGAGCAGCGTATTTACTGCACGGTCTCCTTATCCGCTTCGCAGGGCGACCACCCCGGTCGCTCATCTGCCGGAGGCGTTTCTAAAATTTTTTAATTTTCGTGGCGCCATGGAAGCACTAGATGTTTTCGAAATCGTAGCCCCGGTAAGCGCCAAACACATGTGCATTAACTCAAGGGCATTGGACGCTTAAGTTGGGAGTATCTAGCTGCATACTCAGACTTGACCCTCCTCGAACCTGGTTCTCCGTTGCACAAGTCGTAATGTCGTTCACTCCACATGTCTACATAATGGTGCAGCCGCAACACACTGGGATCAATCCACGGGCGGGCGGGCGGATTATCTTTTGGGCGATCCCAGAAGAGTGTGTGATTGTACGCCGTGCACGCCGAATGTGCGTGCACCGAAGCGTAAAAGACTGTCTGAGCATTAGCGATCGATTTTGTGTAGGCAACCCCGCAAGAGTGCCCGACATTTGAGTGGTCCCTTTCGGCAAGGGGAGGTAGTGGACTACAGTCGCACCGTTCTGGAAATCTTAGAGACAGCGGAGAGCCTTCAGGAGCCTTCGGTTTGCTTAGTTCGTCACCGTGCACTCTAAAGTAGCACATGTTGTCTATTGCAACTCCGGACTCTTTTAGTCCCACCTGCAGTGCCTCCCTAATGGAGGTATGGTTGCCCATCGGTATGAGCAGCTCGTCAAAGTCGCACACGAAGATGAACTGATCACCATGCCTTTTTGCGTTGTACAATCCCATTTGATAGATTGGAACGCGGCAAGTGCTTAGATTGACGAAATCCATGTTCTTGCTGTGACCAAGAGCACCGATTGGCACAAGTGATACGAAACCAGAATCGATGAAGGTTTCCAAAGCCTGTTTGTACGAGGCCATCGTTTGGGAATCAGGGGAGTCACAAATTCCAAGATACACGTGGCTGGCTTGGATGTTGTAATAGTGCTGGACGATCTCAAACGCATGGGGGGTATAAGAAGAGACAGCTGCAACAATGCTGGTTGCCCATGGATCGCCTGCCACTTTGGGGCGCCAAGTGTTCCTCCAAGCGAGTCCTTGAAATGGCACCGTGGGCGACATGGCCCGCCGAGTCTTGCACAAGTACGGCACGACTCTTGAAACGCGCACCACCCCCACACCTTCACTTGTCAGCTCCCTGGAATATTCAACCATATCCGCAAAATAGAAAACTTACATTCCGTCTCCGTATTGAAGCGCATAAGTTCGTATTCTTGTGCAATTTGACTCTATTCCAAACCGCCTCGCAATTCCTACGGCCGTTTCCACTCCCCTGTCGCCATAATCTTCGAGCGGCTCCGCCCGATTGACCACCTTTTGCAGCGCAGTGTCCCACGCCACCATCTTTGCGTTGAAGAACAGCACATAATAGTCCGTATCAGTAAACCACTGCGTATCAACGAGGTACAGCTCCGTCCCATCCACCACGCCTCTGGGCACCCAGGCCTCCACATCTCGGAATCCACCATTCTCCCTGGCCTCATCAAAGCGCTGCTTGTGAGTAAACTCCGTCAATGATGCCACTTGCGCGATTCTCAGCGTCACCAGCGCCGCAAGGAATACTGTGACTGCCAACATCATGATCCATTTCCTCGGCCCACGAGCAAGCCTCGCCACTGTGGAAACCATGACCATCCAGCTTGGCTTTGAAGCAACACACCCAAACTCGCTCTATTTAAAAAACGTACGTACGTCACGCGCCACTCTCCTCGGTCCTTACCCGAGAGTAGTAGTCGTCAGTAACAGTCCTTCTGCTCCCGCAGGTACACCTTGCCTCTCCTACCAGCTGTCTAAGACAAAATTGTAGCCTTCTCTTGAATCGCCACTACCGCCACGATAAGAGCTATATAGTGTAATTGGGTAGTCTGCTCGCTATCCAGTGGAACCTTCTCACACTCGGACTCCTTGTGAAAATGGGTAGCTACACCTACCAGCGGTGGCCTATTGAATTCGGTAGACGAGTCTCACACACAGCCACTTAGGTTAGAGATTAGAAATACCTACTGCATGTAAGGATCCTATAAGTGGTTTCGGAAGGTAAAAGGGCATATGGTGCTTCTGCGCAAAACTTTAAAACTTGGAGGACCGTGGCATTCGACGCATTTCCTTTGATCAGAGAGTGAAGAGAGTATGGTTTGGCCTGTTGTTTGTTTGTGTTTGTTTACGCGGAGATCCAATTGATATGCTCACTTCCGTGCTTCTTTCGTTTCAGAGCAATTACCTGCATCCTGAACCTGATCTCTGAAGCCGCTGGCCACGATGTCGTGATGATTTAGGTACACTGGGTTCTCCCAAAATCTATAAGAGTGCTTTGTAGAAATAGATAGAGAACCAATAGCAAGTGGCCACTGTGTAAGCAAACCTCCTTCTCACAGAATCAACTCGTCAAGTGAAGCCTGCGAAGTGGCACAGTCGAGGAGTCTACTCGCACGAGGGATCCCGATCGAGGCGGGGAATGGTGTCTGAATGAGAAGAATGGCTTCGATTTGTCATTGTCAATCTCAGATATATAGCGTAGAGAAGAAGAGAGACGAAATGATAATCTTAAGGCAAGACGAGACTGTGTGGAGACAGCTAGATTGGTTTTATAGGACCTTCTATATTATTTAATTTCAATGCTGACATAGTAGGAGGATAAGAGGGCGGCTATCAAAACCTGCGCGCGAAAAGTCTTGGTCTCGATTTCGCTCTATAGTAATTTTATACTGGTTTCTGTAATCCAGGCATGCAAGTTTTCGTGCTCGCATGTTTTCCACTTACCGCGTTTTATAGAAATCGCTAAGCTATTCTTCACAGCATTGGCTACAGCAGTTGTGAATTGTCAAGTGTGTGGAAGGGAAAAAGGGAATGTCTGAGACACTGTAACTGTTGATGGGAGGTATCAATAGAATACTTTCGGAAGGAAGAAGAAATTTCTGCCTTATGAATTTCCACTGTGACGCATTTTGTACTTTGCATTTATAGGAAGAACTCTTCAAATTGCCAGGTGCGGGGAATATATTAATTGTTAAAGACTTATAAAAGTCCTATAAAGAACCATGAGCATTATCAGTAATAACGGAAAAACCAGCAATCAAAATTAGGGGAAAGAAGCAAAAGCACGAGTGCACTTGATTTTTTGATGCTGTTTCTTGTTGAGTTTTCGAAGGCGCAACCGTGTTGAAGCTTTTGATCATTTGCTTTGAGCGCATTTTGAGGGATGCAGATTAGCCTTGCCAGGAAGCTTAAAGCATCCCACTAGCTCCAATTTGGTCGAGGGAGCATAAAATTGACTCGGGAGTAAGTGGGCTGACCATTATTTTTCGTACCGAGTACAAAGTGCTGGCAATTCTTCCCCGAAGGAACGGTGTGTGCAAGACTATTGCGATTGTACTTGCAGTCAAACGAGTACTTTCGTTGGCAGCATTCCAAACAGACAAAAAAATAAAGAACAACAAAATGTTGAGCAGCGAGCGAAAATATATATCTGCCCTTGGTCGAAACTTCTATCCTATAATGGGACAATCGCGAGAGCGCAGAGTCAGCGTATTTAAACCCTACAATCTCATCGGCTTCCAAGACTTGAGTATTCGACGAACCGAATCTTTGTTACATTTATCTGAACTACTAAAATGGGCTTCCCCTACCTTGTGCAGGAGAGGCGCCGGTGGCAAAGTTTAGTTGTCTGCCAACGAAGCGCACTCTTGCTTGTGGCCCTCGCGCCAGTGGCGGACTTGGCACTCGCGAGCACAGTAGGCTCTCTGGTGGCAAGCTCCGCACTGCATCTGGGCAGGGCGCGAGCAACCAGGGGCGCTGCATAGTGTCATGTCGTCTCCCATCGGAGCAGATCCTGGGGAGCTGTTTGCCGAGCGTGGGCTGGCAGGTTGGTAAGAGTTGACAGGGTGGACGACGGTGCTGTTTTGCTGCATAGGTTCCTGGTGCTTCTGCTGCATGGAGTAAAGCGGATGCTCGGTGTCGACAAATGCGCTGAGGGAGTTCTTACGGCTCATCTTGGCACGGGAAGACGAAGCAGCAGGTTGTGGATGCGATGGTGGTGGCTGTGATTGCTGTGGCTGGTATTGCTGCTGTTGTTGGTAGGTTGGATATTGCTGGAAAGATGGCTGCTGCATGAAAGGTGGCTGTTGCTGGGAGGAGTACATTGCAAGCTGGTGTTGGTTTGGAGCTCCATATTGCGACCCATCAAACGAGCCACGCGGAGAGTTGAGAGAAGGATATCCTTTCATGATGTTCTGCTGGTAAGCCATCAACTTAGAAAGCTCCGGGTCCTCTTCAAGGGCAGAAGCTGCCTTGCGCCAGACCTGTCCCATCTTCTTCCAGTATCGGATGACTTGGTGCAAGAAACGTTCGTCCAGGTAGTGAAACATGACGGCGTGAGTCATTGCCTTCGCCTCCACCTCTTCACGAATCTTTTGCTCATCTCCGGCCACAGGCGAGTATCCAATAACAGCAATGTGGAATGGGGATCCAAACACGGTCTCTTTAAACTCTTTGAGCTCCTCCGAGTCGTCAAAGTGAGGGTTCAGGTTCACAAGGACGGCGCTGAATTCGTGAATGCGGCTGCGGAAGAGGATCTGGCGAGCCTGAGCAAGGTCAAAAGCAAAGATCACAGAGCAGTTGACCTCACGAAGCATAAATTGAAAGAGCCTCTGGTACCCGATATCAGGCTCCACAAGAAGGATACAACCGCCTCTACCATCTTCTTGGTAACCAGACTTTGCAATGGATGGCCCGTTGTACTGAATTTTGTCCTTGGAGACCGGAAGGTCCGGCGAGGTTCCCTCCACTTGCACCACAGACGCCTTGGCTTGCTCTTCCTCAATGAAAGGGTAGATGATGTTGTAGCGAAGGTACCAGATTGTGAATCCAAAAAGATTCTTTGACAGCAAGTCACCGATGGAGTGCCCGATAGCTTCCCCTTCAGAAGAGATAGCGTCAAAAACTGGTGGGCCTGAGAAGTAAAGGATTGGAAAGATACCCCACGACGTGAAGAACAGGAAGGTGACAAACATTAACCAGTTCCAAAGATGTCCGCGGTAGCAGTCCTTGCGAGAGAAGCCGAGGTGAAGGGTGCCATAGATGATCCACGATGCAGTGAGGAGAGCAAAGCAAAGAAAAACTGCCCTCCACGTGCTGGTCTGCTGAAACGTCGCGAGAATACCCATAGCCATGAGAAACAGATCCTTGAGCACCATACTGTTAATCGTAGTGAACGACACTCGTGGTCCAAGGAGTCCGATGGTCTGGTAAAAACCCATGAGGATGGCCGGGCAAGTGATTAGCCATGACAGGTACCTGCCAAAGACGATAGTCTTCGGGCCATCTTCGAAAATGACGAGGGCAGAAAAGACCTTGCTTCCAGAGAACGCCGCCAAAGAGTAGTTAATTGCAGTCACTGCTTGCACGTATACAGGATAGATCAAGCATCGATCCTGCCTGTACTGGTAAACGTAAAAGCAAAAGAGACCGTAAGATACGATCGCGACGATCAGCTGGCTGACAAACACGCTGGCCGGAGGGTCGGGATGCACGAGCAGCGCTCCCCAGTCTGGAGTAGCAGACATGGTTCACACACCTCTCAAGTTCGACTGTCTTACTTTTTTGCTAAAGCTACTCGACGAGCTGCTGGGGCTGGTGTTCGAGTTCGGGGTCTGCTTGTCTTGTCTCCATGCGCTCGAGACAAAAGGCTGTCATTGCAAGATAGGGTTGGGGAGTCAACTCAAAGGGTAGTACGAAGCAAGTAAGACGGAGTAAGAAATATGACAGGAAGGCGTTTCGCGCAGCGCCAAGCCACGCGGGGCCAGCAAGTAAAGTTCAAGCCGTTGCGACACGAGCTTTTACTTTCTTTCATTGCACTTGGTAGTGCGATTGTCACTTAAGTTGCTTCGCCATTCAGGCGTATGCAACGAAAAGTAGTTGCGCAGACCACCCCTCGGCAACGAGCTGAATTCTTGCTCCTGAAATTTTAGGAAAGGAAACAAGTCGCAAACTTGTGCTTCTAGCCCTTTTAAAATCGCCCTCTGTCGATTCCGGAAACTAACCCTTCAAGTCTGTGCTAATCTTCGAATTTACTTCTTGTTGGACGGAATGCTGAGAGCTTCGGGCCACCAAGTTGACTCACCATTCACAATTGCTTTGCTTTTCCTTTCTCGCAAATTCGCAAACCACTCATCGTGCCGAAAAAAAGCGAGGCTGGAACGCTAATTTCTTTTTCCAGATGCGGTCACGTACGAACATTTGCTGCCAACATGCGAGGTGAGAAGCGGCCAAGCAAACGGCTCATGGCCGGGAAACTGAGAATTCGAAGTTGACAAATTGAATCACTGATCATCATCATCATGATGAAGCAACGCACAACGGCTATATTGCCTCGACCGTGTTTCTGGCCAGCACAACTCCGGGGAAACAATCAAGACCACCCATTTTAAGCGCAACTTTGTTGCCGACCATAGCATCAAACAGTCAGAGTTCGCGCAACTCCGTTCAGAACAATGGTTGCTACGAAAATATGGTACTCGAGTACAGCACTGTAGTGGTCTGCTCTTCTTCCTTCTTCCTCCTCCTCTTGTGCCCACTGTCTGCCAAGCTGTGGTACAATTTTTGGAACCCCTCTCGTACTCTGTTGCTGGGGGTAACTGTGGTGAGTTTATTACTCGTTCTATTTAGTAAAACTCTGCACCGAAAGATCAGTACTACTGGTCGAGCTTGGGAGCCAACGACTACATACCCCAAATTGACTGCAGCAAAAACGGTAAAGTTTTGGAGGGTTACTGCAGTCGTCGGACGGGTGTGCGGGGCTCATGTACACGAAGAATACCTCGTCGGTTCTCCAATCTCGGAGACATTGCCGCTTAGAAGCCGGCACGGGAGGCAACGTAGTTCTGGACACACCAATAAACATTTGCATTTCCCAGCGGACTGTCACTCCTTTGATCGAGTAGAGCCTACAGGCTCTGAAGATGTAACCATCGCTTTCGTCCAGTCCCGCTTGCTAAATTTTGTATATTTCTGGAGACCCGTATTTACAACGAACATGTGGCCTAGGCACTGTTGGGAAACCCGTTACCAGCACGACGAAATATAGTATTTTGCGTGAACTGTGAAGAAACTGCAATCTCAGTTCGAAGATGGTGTTGCTCTTTTCAACCGTGAGAATGAAGCCACGATGCGCTAATTGGAAAACCCAGCTTCAGGGCAACGAAATATTGTCGTTTGCGTGAACTGTGAAGACTGCGAACTCGGTTCCAAGGTTGGTGTTGCTATTTGGAACCATGAGCCTGGAGCCGCGATATGCTGTGTGGGAAACCCCATCTTCAAGGCAACGACGTTTGTCGTTTGCGTGAACCGTGTAGACCGCGGACTCTGTTTCAAGATGGAATTGCTTTTCCGGACAATGAGACATCGAATGCGTAGCGAAGTTCTTTAGCCTCGGGAAACTAGGCACCGAGTAAAGGGCGCGAGCAATTTCAAGTCAGGGAGGCGAAACTGTTTGGATGTCGTTGCTGACGCTCAGTGGGATCAAACAAGTCTCCTTCTTTAAAAGTGTGTGGAACGATGTATCACGATTGTCTGACCGTTTAGGGTCTTGAAAGAACTCGTTTTCAATTTTAGCCACTACTACTACAGCTAAAAACAATTCAGTTTATTTTAAAATAGAAAAGTAGTTTCCATCAAGGCAGCAATGATTTGTTCGTATCGAATAATTAAGGGATAATGATCAGCAGGATGGCCAAAGCTTTCAAGCTTTCTTCAATGAACATACAGATGAAGTAGAAGCAGGGAAGCAAGAATTGTTCGTTCCGAAGACAAACAGAAACAAACTCAAGTTGCAACATAGCCTTCGCTAGAGATGACCTGATCCAATTGTTGGATTAGAAAATCTTTCCCGAATGAGAGGCGAGCTGAATGGTCGTTCTGAACCGTGTCATGTAGAGAGCGAAGCACTGTACCAAGCGCGCACGGCTCGTCGTCACTCATTTGACAAGCCGCTTTGGCGTCGAATTCAGGCTCACTTCTCGAAATGCAGGCCATATCTCTTAACTTGAGGTTGCAACGCTCTGCGAGATTAAGGTGGGCTGAGCTCGACGGTATCTTGACAAGCTTGAGACTCGTTTGGCTGTGGTCGAGGATGGCCTTCAGTGCAGGGAAAAGAGTGCTGCATCGGAGCGTGTTCCAAAAAAGCTGGGACTCCTCGTCGTGGAGCTCGTTCCCGATGACGAAAACCAAATGCTGTCCTTGAATAGAGGCCGCGTGCTCCAGTAGCTTGCGGATCACGTTGTCGAGGAAGGACGTAAACTGTTCGTGGCCACTGCCTTCAACAAAACTGATTTTTGTGAACCTTGCAGAGCCTTTTGTCGCCGCGCCCCGATCAGATTCAATGACCTCTCCATGGATGACGCCTAGATCTGGGTGCACCGCGATAGCCGATTCGACTCGAAAAGTGCAATCCTTCGAAGCGCTATTGTTAAAGACCTTTGAGCAACCCCTTCCCTTGGATTTTGTCGTCATGAAAAATGAAGTCCAGTCCACAAAGACCAAGAAATAGTTTTCATGCTCCAGAGCGACGCGCATGCCTCGTGCGAGTCTCAAACGAACTTCTTTCGCTGATGCTATGTTCGCGAGCCTGTCTTCTACTGCGCAGTGCTTGCGCGTTGTGACGAGTTTCTTGGCCACCCAGTTTGCAATTGTTTGCTCGCTTTTAACCTCCAACAGCTTGTAGGTTTCATCCACCTCAGAGAGCCCTTCCGTGCCGAGATACTTGTCAGCATCGAGGGGACCACACTCCTTGCGCTCTGATTCATCGAGCTCTACACCGTGTTTGAGCAAGCAATCCCTGAGGATCTCGATGTTCATCAGCTCCTTCATCTGCTTGAGGGAGTAGTTTGAATTGAAGTGGAACCACTTGAGCAACAGTCTGCCGTGAAAGTCTTTCTCAAACGTGCTCTGCCGCCCCCCGTTCCCATCGTGACGCTTGTCATGCTCTGGCCGCTCGCCAGCCCTGGCACGGGTGATGATCTTGTCCGCAGTTCTTGCAGGTACCCCTAAAAGCTTTGCGACCCTGAGACGCTCCTTCCTCCCACCAGACGCATCTGCAGCGATCACGAGTTGCTTCTCTCTTTCAGTGTAGCGATTGCGTCGTTTTTTGGTCGAAGTCGAAGCTCCGTCGCTGGATGCGTCGCACTCTGTCACATCGCTCAGCCTTCTTTTCTTCGTGTCAGGAAACCCTGCTTGGTCGTTGCTTGCAAGCTCAAATTTGCCTCCGATTTGTTCAAAGAAAAACATATTGCTGCTTCTCTCTGCCCCAGCGAGATATTCTTGCTGGTTTACGGGGCTGTTTAAAAAGCCAAAATCCTGCTGCGGCCTTTGCTCTCCATAGCCTCCGACCGGGCTTGCCTCCCAGTTTGAGAAGACTCCGCTGAGAAGAGGAAGCGCCTGGTTGGGGCTTTCGGGCCCAAACGCATGTGCCTCATTGAGATGCATCGCTCTGTTTCAAGCTCTGGTCGCTCGATACTGTCTTTTCTAGCGCGTGACGCTGCGACAGCAGGATGCCTGCCAACGAAGCCTTTCAGCACGAAGTTGGTGCACCAAGGAATAATGGGTCTGCGCTCGTGTCTGTCACGTCCGATTGGCGATGGTGCTATTGGTGAATTGCAGATGACGTACACTTTTTGCTTGCTCTTGGGTATTCTTGCTTGCCAACTCTTGCTGTGCAGTTGTCACACACTGCCACAGCGAATCCATCGCTAGGGGTACTGAGTACCGGCCATCTAGGCCCACCCCGACAGCTCCCTCCTCACCAATCCAAGCTACACTGCAGGTAGGCACTTCCTTCTCCTCCTCGCACTTTGCTGCCAAGTGCCTGGGAGCGAAATGCGTAGAATCTTCCTTCTCCCGCATACTTTACTTCTTCTGCGGCACTCCAAAATAATTCAGATCAGCCGTCCATTTCACCTTCACCGTGCGGCACAAGCGAGCCAATCGCCGCCGTTGGGTTTGCAACCAAAACGCTGGGACGAGACTGACGAGATTGTACGAGACTTGCCTGCTAGGCTCATGCTGGACCCCACCGCCTACGGGCTCACATGGGCAAACTTTTAACTTCACTCAGTAAGTTACTACCTTTAGCCGGAGCAGAGGATTTGGAAGATGGACAGCTGCAGAGACTAATTACGGTCCAACCGCAAGACGGCCAGCAAGGCCCTAAAGGAGGGGATTCAAATGTTGCACTTGCGTTTTGAGAGTGGACTACTGCGCATCGCCGTGGCAATCGCTAACGCGGCGGAGAAGGTGAGTGGGTGGGCAAATGCCATGCCAGTGAGGCGTTGAGGAGGAGAGAAGCCTCGCAGAGTAGACTGCGGTCTGAGACGAGCTCGCTCGTGTTTGTGGCGAAGAAGAGAGGGAGAGGAACTGACAACAGCTGGGCAAGTATGCAAAATGTAGAATCGAGATGATGAGCTGGCTGGGCGTGTTGGTTGGGAGCCCCCAGGAGTTTGAAGTGGGCGGGAAGGAGCTGCACTGACAGTGAGGGGCTTGTTCGCTCAGAGCCGCCTACTGTTGGGTGGTTGGGTCTGGGACTAAAGGGCGACGTCCAGCTCAACGTCCTTGTAGAAGAACGTCGTTTCACTCGTGGTCACCGTAGCAGTTGGTCTTTTATTTCGTCTTGCAGAAGAGGCACGACAGAGGAGGAGCGGAGGAGCTTTTTCGCCAAACAGATGCCAACCAACACGTTCATCCTGGAATCCGTTCTCCTCGTTTGGTCAGTTCAAGGCCGAGATCATTCACTATTAAAGTTAGATCTTGTCTTGACTTAAAAAAAAGATTGAACTATTCGACGTTGAACTCATTCAACAAACCACAACTCCTTCCTTTTTCTTTTGTCCTTCCTTCAGAGCGAGAATTTTCACACCTCAGCGCCAATCGCTGCCTAGTCTTTTCACTGGGAACGAACATGCAATCTTTTAATTTCGAGTATTGAAGTAACTGTTGGTTATCATTATGTATAGGAGTCCAAAGTATGACCTTGACTTTTAACTCGCTCGACACCCTCAGCGGGCGGAGGAAGGAGAGAAAGCGGTTGTGAGGGGAAGTTCGGTGTGGAGAGAAAAGAGTACCAGAGGTATCATATCGAAGACAAACCCCCGCACGTTAAACAACGTTATTGAGGACCTACCTCTTCCTCCTCCCGGACCGCACCTACTTCCTCTTTCCTTTCTTTCTTGCTTACTTTCGGGAGGGAAAATTGATGAAGTTAGATCTGTTTGTTTTCATGAACGTTACTTCTTTCTCAACTTATGCATCGCAGTAGTTATACAACGCAAGGGAGCTCACGTGTGGAAGACGGAGCCCATACTCTGTTTTACACTTTATTTTATCGCTTAGAACCCGCTGCGAAGATGGGCAACTCCTTTTAGCGTTGAGGGCTATATACACAGGAGAACCAGTGGAGTGCAGTCGAAGTTCTGTTGCTCCTCACAACAAATCCTATTACTTATGTCTCTCCATCGCTAGTGCCTCCAAATGCGTCTCGAAAAGGCTTGGAGTTAGTTTATTTCAAGTTGTGCAAATTTCTTTCAAGGTTAGGACAGCACTTGTTTACAAGAAGATCTGCCTTTGCGATTAATCTTCGAACTGGCACTGCCAACTAGAGGCGGAGTCTGAGCTTTATGAGTGAGGGAGATCAAGGCTTTTTTCTGACCCAACGGACAAATCCTTTCTTCTAGGATGACTAGCTATATAGGACATCTTATGCATAGATTAAATGAAGCCATCAGGAACGGGGACGAAGAAAACCATGTTCAAATTTCGCACGTAAAAGTATATAGCGTGTGTAAGACCAGAATGACTATTATGTAGTACTAACGCGATGAGTGATAGATTTTGATTAAGATTGATGCCAGTTACAAACCTAAAGAGGACATGAAAAAGTGCGTGAACAAACGAATCCTTCGGAGCCGATTAATGTTTCTTCTCGTTTACCCTCGCCGGTTCGGTTACAGTTGACTTGGCCCGCTTCCTCACCTAAACTCACTTCTCCAATCACCTCACTTCCTGCGCACTCTTGTCACAATTCCAGTCGCTCATTTCCTTGCCTCTCCTCTCTTGCCTTCTTTCTCCGGAACAATTTCCACACCTGCTCTTGCTCGTCCCTCACAGCGCTGGAACAACTTTTTTTAGAGTTATATATGATGATCCTAGGAATAACCTTGAGCCTAAATCCCTTCCAGAGCCCTGTCTTCACAAAATTGTGTGAGAAATGCAGATTAATAGAGCAGGTAATGCCAGCGCTATTGTTACCCCTAATAAATTTGGGGAAAAGGAAGAATAGAGCTCCCCAGAGCACCAGAGAATTTCTTCTATTGCAGGCCTATATGTCACTACTTCAACTCAGCGACATTAACCGCCACCCGGCTATGACAGTGGCTACCACTCATGACTATCATTTTCGCTACGCTTCCACTGCCCGATTTGTTCAGCACAATATGTAATCTGCAGTTACCGGTAATTATAGAATAGAAAGAAAAGGAGAAGAGAGAAAAGAAAAGAACAGAACAGAAGAAGACATTCTCAGAGTGATTCACATCTCCACTTCATTAGAAAAAAATGAAAGAGTAAAACCAAAGGAAATCAGAAGCTGGAATGTTGGAAGGAAGAAGAGATCGATCACGGGTGCACAGATAGCTTGCTGAAGGTCCTGAATTCTGAACTTTGAATTCGTTCCATGCTCTAAACTCTGCAAACGGCATTCGCGTTCTTGTTCCGTTTGCTCTGGCATCATTCGAGATGTTCAAGGTCGGCTTCTTCCGCGCGAGCGGTACAGCGTTGCCCGCGACAACCATAGCTGGCGCGCGACTGCCCAGCTGCGCTGTTGTTGGCCACGTTTCGCGCTATAAACGCGCGCATAAAGCTGTCTCCGAACGAATTTGAGCTGCAGCGTGGAGATTCCATCGATGCCCTTCGCACGGCTTTCGAGTCACAGTTGATTTTTGATTCTTCATTCATTCTCTTCGTCACTCGAGCGAGAAGAGCTATTTAAAATTCCGGAGATCAGGCAATTCGGGGTTTTCTATGCGCCGTATCAATCATGTAAAAACTATTGCCGTGGTGGTCCATTCCGTCAATCAGCCAGACTTTATTTCTTGGCGAGACTTTGGATCGACAGTGCGCCGGAAATTTACTCGTTTACTCGCTACGACGGTGGAGTGCCAGCACTCCAGGCTCAGCTGGAGGAGATGCGGCTAACCGTTCGTTGAACAAACGAAAGCAAAGAACTCACTCTTGGGTCAACTTGCCTTCGCGCACTATGATCTCCGTGAAGGATTTTTGGGATCGCTCGCTTGAGTGGAGTCTCCGATCACAGCTCGTACCCTCAGCGTCGTGCCAAGTCCATTTCGCTCTCCCCGTACGTACGGAGAGTCGTCGGTTAGCACAGGAATGCACGCACTAATATATTCCCTCCGCGGTGCAGGCTACTTACAAGGCATCGAAGTGGTCCCCCATATTTTTAATTAATCAACTCCCAAAACCGTGGGATCGGGCGAGGCACATGGCAATTGTAAATAGAGATTTATTCGTTCGTCGTTTTGACCTCAAGCTTCTCATTCTTCTCAGGCTCGGCCAAGAAAAGTGCTCCGAGGTTGCGAATGAATTGTCAACGGTTGTGGCTTACTGTGCACTTGGAAAGTAACTCTAAACATTCAATTCCTTTTTATTTGATGTAATTTTAGCAAAGGACCTCGCCGCGGGGCGTGCCCTGAATGTGACTGCTGAAGGAAGGTCGTAAAAGCAGTGCAGAGTTGACAACCGAAATCCAGTTCAGAAAAACTTTGGGATCATTCGACTTTGATGTCAACAACACACTGCGAAAAGTCAGATTCAGAACAGAAGAATTCATTCAGAATCAGTATTTAGCGTAGCCGCTATTAGTTAAAGGCCTTCTTTACCTCCTCGACTGATAGTCCATCCTTCGCTTGACTCTTATCGAGAACGAGCTAACTATTCGCTAATCGAGATGTGGCAGTAACGAAACGATGTGGTGGGATAGGAATTCACGTAAGAGTCAGCTTTCAAGAACCAACATCACAGGCGCAAATGGACAGCAGAACTGGACACATCTGGTTCTTAGCAGCGCCGAGGAAACTTCTAGCGAGCAGTGGCCCAGAAAAAGGATCAATCCATTTCTGACTCTGCTTGGCTGTCGGTTGGGAACCAGGCATAACGTGTAGTGATTGGCGCAAAAGTTGGACACGTCCGGGAGGTGAAGCTGTACTTGCGCCTCGAAGAAGCTGAGTTGCATTCTCTTGCCGCAAGTCCTACGATACGAAATTGATGGCTCTCCACAGCTGTCGATGAACGAACGATTGGGAAGTTGCCATCACCCCAATGCCGATTGCCTGAAACCTTTTCTAAAGATGCGTGCTGTTTATGCGGTAAAGCATGTGGGCTGAAGAAGCAGGGATAGGGTTTTATCGTTTCTTGGTGTGCACAGCTCGCGCTGGCATTTAATGACCTCTTAAGTACTTGTATCCCTAAAGCTGCTTGGAGATGTATATCCCGCAACACTCGACGCGGAAAATTACAGATCCGGCGCGACATACTCCATGATGGTCTTCGTGTGAAGAAAAAGTGTCGACGACTCAGTAAATGATTGTTCTTGAATCGTAGCCAAGTATTGAACAATGTGCCAGAGGCGGTGATGTCCTGGCTTGAAGCCGTCCAAAGTCGCTTCGCTTCACAGCGACGAAGTCTGGCTCGCAGGGAGGAAAGTAAAATGACGCGTGCACACGATGATAGCCACCGAGCCCCGGGCGAAGGTACGCGCGGTCTGTCGAAAACCGAAATGTCGTGGTCGTTTCTTGAAAAGCTTGGTGTCGGCAGCGTCTTAAACGATAGCAGCGACGAGGAGAGCGTGACAAGCGAAAAGGAATCCGCAATGCAACCAGCGTCGCCGCCGCCACCATCGTCCAAGCCACTTCGGCGGATCCAGATTCAAAAATTAAAGGTCCGAGAAAGCGAGAGTCCAGCCAAGGACTCAATTCCTCCGGGTAAACCGCTCAAAGCGAAGGAGAGGAGCAAGGTTCGATTTGACAAGAAAGCTCTGCCAAAAATTAATGTAATTGGGAGCGTTGCAAAATCTTCGGAAGAGACGGATTCGGACGCTTCATCATCATGTTCGGACGAGCTGCCACTGCCCCCAATGAGCGCGGAGGACTCGGTCAAGGAGTTGCCCCCACCGGCACTGGTGAAGCGTCAAAAGCCAAGATCAAGGGATCAGAGTAAAAAGAGCGCTTCCACAGGAGACGAAGCGCCAGACTCAGTCACTATTGAGCTTGGAAAGAAACGATGGGACTCGAATGAGTCGGTAGGGAGTCACGCCACCAACTCAACGAATGCGACCATGAGCAGCTACTTGAGCAAGCTGGATGGGTTCGACATTACACGTATGTTGCAGACCAATTCAGCTGCAGGAGAGCGAACCCCTCTGTCTCCAGAAGAGATTTTGGAGAGCCCCGCAGGAGATTTGGACAATCAAATTGCGATGCTTTTGATTGACTACGCCGCCCAGCTGGAGGGGGAGCTTGAAAAGCTCAAGGCCGAGAATGCTAGTTTGATGGGTATGGCATTTGACGAAACTTATGAAGTTGCCGCTTCCAATTCCAATGACGCGGAACTCCCCAAGGATCCATCCTTGGGCGAATACAAGCGGATCTGTTTGCAGCACGAAACAGAGATTGGCTATCTCAAAGACGAAATTGACGTTTTGGAGAATAAGCTCAAGGAATCTGACACGCAAGTTGGTCAACTAAAAAGTCAGGTCTGCAAACTTGAACTGGAGCTGGATGTTGCACGAGACGACAACGAGAACTTTAGGCACGACTTCGACGCCCAGAAGCTTGTCGAGGATCAACTCGTAGATACCATCTCCACCTTAAAGTCTCAGTTGACCCGAGCGATGGGAAAGGCGGCCGCACACGCAGCAGCGAGGCACGCCATCAGCACAAGTGGTGGCGATTCAGTGCAAGGGGTTAGTGAGTCCCCGCTACATTGTGGGGCGCATCTGCCTGAAACAGTAGATGCACAAGATACCCAATCTGTCAAAATGGAGTTTGCTACCGCACTCAAGAGAATCGACCAGCTGATCAGAGAGAATCAAGCGCTCCGCCAGCAGATGGAGGAGGAAAGGGCCATTCATGACGAGCAAGCCGAGCTTTGGGAGGCCACTCTGGCCCGGAGTTATTTTAGCGCTGAAGTTCCGACAGCTTCATCGGCAACTAGCCCGATCTACAACAGCATGCATATGTGTAACTCTCAATCACCACCTTCCTCTCCCATGCGCTCAGGTCCGGATGCGCAGGCCCAACGGAAAGCATACCCCGGACTCAAGCTTGTCATTGACAAATCAGCGGCAGACATACCAACCAATGTGCCTCTGCACGGAAATCATCAACCGAAGAGCGCCTCTGAGGTACTGGATTGGATGAAGGTTGGTGAGTACACATTTCTAGTCGACGGAGATGCACGCAAGTACAACGTTGGTGGATACAACTTCCTTATTGATAGTCCGCGCAAACAACAGCGCTTGACCTCCGTACCTCCTCCGATAACTCGCGCAGACCTGGTCTACATCTAGCTAACCATTTCGGCCAAGACAGCTCAAACTCGAATGGCCTGTGAAAAAATCGTAAAGTACGATTTCTGTAGCGCATCTCGTTCGAGGACATATATATTATATATACTGTAGTTTTAAATTCGCTGAAAGCTCCAGCCTTTTCTTGAAGTTCTTAAAACCAAACCAGAATTGCTTTCAAAATTGTCATATACAACTTTTCGACTTTTAGCAAGAAGAAGATGCCTCAGGCTCTGGGCTGAAGTGAGAGGCATCATTTTCTAATGGCACACTGCCTGAGACTTTCCCCTGTGTGTAACGTTAGACCATTTCCATATACCTAAATCGGCAAAACAAGAGTGAAGTCCTTCTGGAGACTTTCATGTTTCTCCAACAGGCTATCCGCGTTTCTGGTATTTGGCTCCATATCAACCTTCATTTGGAGCGCTTCTCGATGGCGATTTTTCCTCGCACTATTCCCCCGCGCCTTGACCTTCACCAAACTCTTGCTCCATGACAACGTTTCCGCTGCCGCTTCCTCCGGATTTTGCATCGTATTGGTATGGTCGCTGCTTCCTCTTCGACCACGATCTCCGCGCATTTCCCATTTCCACATCGATTCCAAGAGCCGTGGAGCATCAATTCTGCTACGCGGCGAGTCCACCTCGGACTCGATGCTATGCCTTGCGGCTTCGGCTCCGCTTGACACTTGGTTTCTAAGAAAAATTTTCATTGGGTGCAAAGTCTTTCGCAAGCTCTTTAAGCCAAGGCCACCTTCAATCTGCTTCACTCCTGTTGCAACCAACCGTGTCCATCCCAGTCAGCTGAGAGCCCATGCGGCGGGGGTTGCATTCTCAATCCAAAATGACAAGGCCCTTCATTCTCTCCAGCGGGGCTCCTGCTTCATGTTCGTGAACGAAATTTATAGAACCACTTGAATGACGCCGGCTTCAGATGTCACCAAAGAAAATGCCATGAGGTTGATGGCGAGCAAGAAGAATCTCCTTTTTGGAGCTTTCCCGGCACGGTTTCCCTCTCGGGCCCCGAGAGCGAGAAAAGCCGGGCTTTCACAACACCATCTCCATCACGAGCCGTCTTACGCCACTTGAGGTTGCAGTCGCAGCGAGAAACAGGAGTGGCTCGCGTCCGCTTCATGCCCCTTTCCGCCTCCTTTCCTTTATGGTCCGTCTCCAACGCGCGCACGCGACGCAATGCAACGCAAGCGCAACACATTCAACATCGTGGCCAACCAAGAAAGAGAGAAACACCACTAACAGTGCAAACGTAACATCGGCGTGCAGGAGTGATGAGCTGTAGGACCCCGGTGTCTCTCTCCAGTAGCCAACTGGCGTCGCTTTGAAGACTCTACAGTACGAAGATGACCGCTACCGAAGTAGGAATGGAATGAGAGATGGCATTGAGCAAGCACCGGCAAAAAATGTCGTGAACAGAGCCAATCGTCATGTCAATCAGAACTTCGGCTTTCAGCGGTTGAATATTGCCCTTCCGTCCCGCCCTCTTTAGCCTGACAGAGTAAATGTGTTGGCCATCTTTCCGACGTGAATAGTGTTTTTCACTAATAGTTGTTATGGCTGTCAACGGCTAGCTTTTTCGCGAGAAAGTTTTTGCCACGGGGGAACAAGAGGGTCACGAAGGAGGCCAAAAATAATCATTTATAGCAAATCTGTGCCAATCTGTGCAAGAACATCACTGATTGCCAGGCGAACCTGCTCCCGCTGTCATGACTTGCAACACTGTCTACTATCAATGTAGCCAAGAGGAAGAGAGCCGAATGCTCAGCGAAAGAAATGGAGAAAGAATGCGAATGTTCGACGTAGGAAATTTGAGAGCCAAGTTATTTTAACAGGGGACAACAACCGACCAACGGATCAAAATCCAACAACGAGAGTGCTGACTATATGGAGCAGCGATCTACAAGCGGCTACTCGTGGTTTTGATAGTGAATCCATTCTGTCAAACAGGACCTGCACGTTGAAGCGTATACCGGAGAGCGCACGTCGCGTTTTCTTCTGCGGGAGGTTACTCCCCGTCAGTACCCTCTTGGTCAGCAGAAGAGCTTGGCGAAATGCCGTTCAAATTAGCTAGGCGTAGTTGGAAGGTGAGCTGGAACGGGATGCGTATCATTGGTGAGCAAACCCCAAACACTCGGGCGCTTACCTAGGCAAGAAAGAAAGAGAGAGTCGAACCGCTCGTCCAACTGACGCAAAATGAAGTTTGCAGCTTTGCTTGGAGCCGTGCTTGTAGCCTCTGCCGAAGGCTCCCGTCTGCGGGAGGAGTTGCAAGGCAACCTGCGAAAGTATCAGAATGATCCAGTTTGCTATCAGATCTTGAACACCTGGTGGACCACACGGACCAGTCAAAAGACTCGTGATGATATTGTCAGCATGGACGACGCGTGTTCTTCTTTTGCTGGCGATGTGGAAGCATGCAATAACAAAGATGCTCGGACTGGCACCCTAACGACAGCTCAGCAGACAGCAGCTTGTACGATCGTTGGAGCGCACAGCGACAGGTGCATTGCAAATCCATGCAACCATCTCAATAACGGAGAGTGCACGGTTCAGCTTACTTCTGGCCAATGCAAGTGGTGGACGACGGAAGAGGTGAGCACCCTGAACGCATACTGGACTGCAAAAGCTAACGATGCCACAGATGCCGGTGACGACGAGCTTGCCAGCGAATATCTGTCACGAAAGGTGCCCTCTCACGGATGCTACCGAAATCCTTGCAATCTCGCTGGGCTTGGAGCGTCTCCTGCCAGGGAGTGCAATGGCGGAGATTACGATGTCCCAGAGCTGTATACCTGCACTTGGTGCAAAGGACGCGGTGACAAGCTTCTCAAAGGCCAAGGAATGGGCTGCCAGATGACCACCGTTGCAACAGATGCCGAGTGCGCCCCTGTGAACAGCGCCAGTGTTGCCAAATCTTCCATTTATCAAAGCTTGGCGAACTCAGATTGCCAATGTTCCGACTCCTACTCACTTTGCAAAGAAATAGTCTCTGTTGATGCTCGTAGTGGGGTGGCAAGCTACAAGAAACGCTTCGGATAGAACCTTGACATGTTTTTGTTCGAACAGTTTATTCATATTCGTCAAATTAAAAAACAGAAAAGAAGAAGACAGCATAAAGCGCAAGAGTGAGTAAAACTTGACTCCATTTAAACGAAGCTAAAAGCCACCTTGTAGAAATTAGGCATACTCACAGTACCCAGCCGCCACCAATTTGCCGTAAATTGGCGACAGCGATGGGAATGTGGTGCTTCTGACTGTCTTCAAATCGATTCCCCTGTACGCTTGTTAATTGCTCAGCCTTGTCTCGCCCCTTTCTTGCCTTGCTTGAATTGTCGCCTTGCGTCCTCCAACTCCAACTTCCCTTGCACAGTTTGGCATCCCGAATAGATAGGAAGTTGCCACTCTGACGAGCGCTCCTCCTCAGTCGGAACCGACCAGTCTCGTTTTCAGAGCCACGTGACTTGAGGCCCCTTCTGGACCCTCCAAACCCCTGAGCGTCCTCAGCGTCATCAAAACTCGGGAATAACTCCCCGATATTGCTCGACACATTCTTGGACAACCTCGTGCTCGTCATCTCCTGGCTAAAGCGAATCGAAGATGCAGAAGTACGTTGTTGCAGCCGCTGCAGCTACGAGACTTGCGCGCGCCCTACGAGCACACCTATCTGATCAGAGGAGAGTCACCTTGTCCCTTCCATGGAGCTGATCAAAGCCCAGAAACGCTCGCCTTTGGCATGT
>BLSF01000016.1:629403-641168 GCA_012862575.1 Parietichytrium sp. I65-24A
TGTGACGTCCTAGATGTTACGATATTACCAGACCAAACCAAAAAACTTTTGATGAGCCTCGGAGTTCGCGAACAGTTCGTTGATCTCACACTTGAGCAATCTGTTGCGCGCGGAAGCTTACGTGTCTCGTGACTTGGGTCTCTTGCGTTTCGGTCTCTTGCCGTATTTCGGGTCTGCACTTTTGAGGTCACCTTCCGGTCGACTCTTCAACAAGCTGCAAAGACAATAACAAAGCAAGGACAACAACAATGACAATAGACAAGCTCTCCATATCGTCACAGGCTGGACATGTAATAAACTCCATCCTCATACATAAATATAACTTAACCTTGCATAAACCTTTGCGCAAGCCAAGTTGCCAAATTCTCATCCGGAGAACTTGTCCAACTCTTTGCGCGCGCCAAGCTCCACTCAGAGAACTTCACGCGTACCTGATTCTCATTTCATGAGAACTTGCACACATTCCTACCCGCGCCAAGTTCTCATCCAAAGAGCTTCAACCACAATTGAACACAGAGTGATTTGTAAATAAGCCAGGCACAAATGATTTGCAATTGTGACGAGTTACAAGAGAACCTGCAACTGCAGTCGGGCGTCGGAACGCCGACGCCTGCAGCCAGTTGTCAGAAAGCCAGCATGCCACCAGATGCAAGGTGATCAGATGTGAGAGAGCCTTCAACTGCAGTCAAGGACAAATAATTTGCGACTGAACCAGTCACAAATAATTTGCAATTGCGACAGGGCGCAAGACAATCTACAACTGCCGCCAGGTGTCAAAAAGCCAACACTTGCAACCAGTTGTCAGAAAGCCAGCACACGCACTCAGAACCTCCCGTTTCTGATACCTTCTGGAGCCATCTGGTTCCATCGGCACAACTCCAATTGTCCGATGGGAAGAGAACAAATGAACACGGAAATCCAGGGAACATTCCAATGATCTGCGTCCTGGTCTTGTATGTGCACATCGCCCAGACACTACACAGTGAAGGTGGCTATGGACAAAGAGAAAGTGCTCTTGAGCGGAAATTTTTCAAAGACCAGAATGCGGTTCTTCTGCTCGATGCCTGATGTAGGGCAGAGCTGAAAACGAATGATCCTGTGGTTGGCCTTGTTTCCTCTAATGTGTAATTTGGCTGTGTAGTAGTCAGAAGTCTTCTCGCACAAATCTGTGGAAAGGCTGAAGAAATACACTGGATATTTCGTGACCTTAGATCTTTTCACCAGGACACTGTCGCTGAGCCATCTTGAACAGTTTCTGGATTTAGTTGGCCAGCGGAAAACACAGCGAAGTGAAGTCACGAAGTGAGAGCGTAAACAAACCCTATCGGAAGGTGGGGTGATCGGAAGGTGGGGTGCGGGAAACATCTGTTGCCATCAGATAGCATCAGGTACCGGTACCGGTAGTGGTACACGCAAACGTTAAGGTTCCTTGCTCTTGCTTTTGTATCTTTACAGATACATTTGTATCTACATAGATATAAATTAAGCCTCTCACATTGGCTACATGTCCTCGCTTCCCCGACTATCAATCGAAGTGAATCGAGCGTTTTTCGAGGGCTCAGACGGGAAACTCAAAACGCAGTGAAGTAATCATGTCTGGCCAGATACACGGATGCGCAAGGTACCAGGTAGAGATTTCTCTAAATCTTAATTTCGGACACAACAAGCGATCGTTATTTTGGCTTACCGGGCCTTAAAATTCAAGGTAGAGACGATTGATCTACTGTGCTACTATATTAAGGTACTAACGCAGAACTGAAGAGAATAAGACCTAGCTAGGACGCAGAGTTCAACATTTCTGTTGGGACTTACTGTTGCCAGGTTTATAATTTACAAAATTTGATTCCCATTTTTCTCTCTCTCTCTCACACCAAGTTCTTCCCTTCAGCAGCACGCCAAGGTGACGTGAGGGAACCTGAGGTCCGCTATTTGGAGTGAATTAATACTCACATGGGACAATTTTCATTTGGAGGTCAGGTGTGGGAAGTAAGGATGTAAAAGTCGTTTTGCCCATCGAGACGAAGAGAGAGAGAGAGATCATCCCCTCCTTTTGTAGCATCTCTCCGTCACTTAATAAAATAGCGCTGACCAGCCATTCAATAACGTTGTCGCGTGCTATTTTGATTTTACTTGCCCTACAAAAGCAAGGTCTCCAAGAGAGTCAAGAGAGCAAGAACAACAGGCGCTTTAAAGCGTCTGAGCGGCTCGTTGGGCGAAGGACTGGTTGACCGAGAAGTGACCGTGGTGGGGGAGGTTTCGAGTCAGCTGACCAAAAGAGCAGACGAATTTGGTTTCATGGTTTCACTTAAGACAGTCACTCGACGAGACAAAACGTAAAGCTATGCATCAAGTTTGCAAAACCTCTCTCTTCCCAAATCATGCAAGTCTGATTTTTCTTTCTTCTTCGCCACAGAACGACTTTTCTTCATCCTGATTTGCAGGCGCCAGTGTGCGAGCTTCGCACTGTGGCGCACTTGTTTGCCTCGGCACGGCATGGCACGGTGCTCGAGTTCTGACTGTAAAGATAGTTTCCATCCCCTCAGCATATGTACTCACAGTGGCGGACACCATACGAGACGCATCATCAAATTTGAGCAACTTTATACCAGACATAGTGTATTTTTTATGGAATGGTTCTTGAGAACTTTTTTCAAGCTTTCAAATGAGGTGCGGCAGAGGACGCGCGGGTGATTAGTCGCAGAGCTGCGCAAGTGGAGAGCTTAGAGTTTCGGCGGTTTCGAACCAGGTGTCCGTTCAACGGTTAGGATTTCTTGGAGCTCTGGTTCGGACATTGACTCTGTCTCTAATATACTCCTACTCGTGTATAGTGAAAACCCATCCAGCGCTTCGCGCTCGTCGCGCAGACCTCGAGATGGGGACCTGAAGACATAAGCATGGTCNCCACGGGCCTTAAAATTCAAGGTAGAGACGATTGATCTACTGTGCTACTATAGTATATAGCAAGGGACTGGAAATAGCTAGCTAGAGATATGGAATAGACTAGTTGCTGCGAGCGCGGAACTGGAAGACTAAGAATAAACTAGCTAGCTCCTATTTAGCCAGGACGTAGAGTTAGCAGTGTTCAACATTTCCGTTGGAAGTTGCAGTGCCGGCGGCCGCGGCCGCGGTAGTGACAATGCGGTGCCCAGTGCGGTTCCCTCTCACTTTATAAAATTTGACTCTAGTTTTCTCTCTCACAACAAATTCTTTCCTTCTGTTGCACGCCAAGGTGACCTGGGGGCACCTGAAGTCCGCTATTTGGAGTGATTTAATACTTACTTTACGTATGGGACAGACCTCATGTGGAGCTCAGGTGTGGAAAGGGTGGAAGAATCGTTTTGCCTACAGAGACAAAAAGAGAGAGAGGGATCATCCCCCCTTTTAGCATCTCTCCGTCACTTTAATATAATAGCGCTGACCAGCCACTCAACAACGTTGTCGCATGCTATTTTGATTTTACTTGCCGGCGAATTGTATGCAGCATATTGATTGATGGATAATTTATCATTTTCTGATTCCCAAAAAAAGATAAAATAAATATTCAACACCATTGCGTCTGTCCCCCCAGGCAGAATTTACAACTGCTCACAGTGTTAGCTTCTGCTGGAAGCGGTGTGTCTTCCGAGCAGGAGGATCCTTGTTTTTCTCATAAGAATCAGCATGATAGAAAGCCGCGGCGGCGGCGGTGGTGGTGGTGGTGTGCAGGTGCGTCCATTTGGAAGGGGCTGTGAAGAGACGCTCTCATGTGCTATTTTGGCAGTACACTCACCTGCTCCTGCTTTTCCGAATCTGAGCCAAGCCATCCAACAACGGCATGGGTCACGACACGATCGTTCGCTTCGCCGACATCGTAAAGTATCAAAAAGAATAAAAAAGAATCGAAGCCTAGAAGACCTGCAAAGCTATACGACTCGTAGATAACGGTGGCGGTGTAGGTGCGTCCTTCCGTGTAGGGGTTCCGAATGGTCTTGCGCTCACACTACCCTCTCATGCTCCTGCTTTCTGCATCCGAGTCAAGCCACAGCACCCTACCCAAAAACGGCAGTCATCAGGTCTAAAAGCATCTAAAAGTCGAGTTCTGAAAATTTGTTAAGCAAAGTTTCCTCACTTCGCACCACACTTCCTTCAAGACTCCAAGACTTCTAGTTGAACCTCCAGTCAGCATACTTATGTAGAATTTAGCTTTTTCTCATGCTGGTCAAGTACGTGAGGTCATCCAGCGTTCATGTCCAGACCCTCAACTCAAACGTTGACAGTGAACAACAGGCGGAAAATGAGCGCAGAAGACAATAACGAGAGCTTGGAGAAAGCTGCGAAGGCCTTGTTGCGAAACCCGCGACGCCTGCAAAAAGGAAACTTCAGCCAGGTCTATCGGGGTTTCCATTCGCGGTTTGGGGTTGTCGCGCTGAAAATTCTGCTTCGCAGCGATCAGGAAACTTCGGCCACAAAAGAAATCAGTTTGCTGAGTTCAGCGAAGGAGTGCCCCTTCATCATCGACGCTCATTTCCTTGCGCTCGTAGACGGAGTGTCGGCTATAGGTCTCGAGTTTTGTGGGCAAGGTGATTTGCTCACTTTCATGGGAAGAGATGTACAACTGCCTCTGTCGAACGTCCTGCTTGGCCTTGCCGAGGTCGGGATCGCATTAGAATACTTGCATTCTGAGGTTGGGGTGGCTCACAATGACTTGAAGCCGGAAAACATTGGCGTCACGAGGTCTGGGCACATCCGATTGCTCGACTTAGGATCGGCTCTGGATCTTGATGGCCCCTGTGGAAGAGTTCAATCCAAAGATGTTGCTCCTGGCACCGTTCACTTTGCATCCCCTGAAAGGCTTCGTCGAGCGCCTTACGGCGCAGATGCAGACTGGTGGTCATTTGGTGTCCTGATGTTTGAGCTGTGCCTAGGGGAACTTCCTTGGGACAATCCAGACACATCCTTGCTAGCAAAGCAAATTTGCACTGTGTCGATCGAAGAAGTCCTGTTGCGTTTTGACTTTGATGGTAATATGAAGCTCAAGGAGACCTTGCGCATGCTGTTGCACCCTGTCCACGATCAACGTCTTGGTGTGGGAGAAAACTTTTCTGAGATCGCGCTTAAGTCGGCTTTGTCTTTCATTGATCTGCAGAAACTCAAGGATGGAAAATATGGAGGCCCTCTTCTCAGAAAGGTGGAAATAGCAGTTTGACTGCAAGTAGCGGAATCACTGAGGCTGTACATTAAAACCGCCCTACAATGCGGCGGGCTGTCATCATACCTCTCGGATTTTCACTCGTTTCTTTGTTGACTGTGAAGTTTTTTTGGCATTGATTTATTTTTCTTACTGTTGAAGGTTCTTAGTTATAATGGAAACCTATGTATTTTGAAGAGCTCAGTTCCCCTGCAAGACTCAGCGCAGGTGTTACTTGCTTACAATTGCAGCGTTTTGTTTCCACTGAGCGCCCGTGCGAGCTTTCTCGCTCAAATTGGGTTCACCCGCATCCCGAACGGAACCTGCGTGGGAAAGAAAACGTACATCATTTACACCTCTGCGTTGGCCTCTTCACCGTCACTCCGCTGCCCTGGCAACCTCACTGACCGCAAGACCCAGTCTCGATCTTCGTCCAGCTGACTTCACACTCCAGAATCTCGTCTTGGTGCCACACATTTCCAGACCTTCGCACTTGTCTCTATCTCTTCGTTGTGTCACCCCGTTATACTCTTTGCGCGCGGTACCTCAGTGCCGTACTCGTGTTCTTTTCCCCATCCGCCTTCGCTTCCATGTCGCCAGTTGCCTCATGTGATGGTGCTGATGGTGTCTATGGGAGCGAGGAAAGAGAATGCGAATAGCGAAGCACGCCCACAGAGGGAGCGAAGAAAGAGGGCGAGACAGACAGACAGGGAGGGAGAGCCTTTGAGAGCCTTGAAGGAAACGCGAGATATGTCGGATCATTGGAGGTGTTCGGCGCTTCATCGGCGCAGCTTCAGGTCATGGCAGCCGCGGGCAAGCCCCAAAGAGCGAAGGTGCCAGAGCATTGAGCTCTACCGACGTCCCACCTCCGCCTACACCTTCAAATAGCCTTGAAGGAAATGGACACAACATAGAGAGGTTGATGCAGAGAGTGAAGGAGCTGGAGGTGTTAGCGGAACAGGAAAAAGCAGGCCGCGAGCAAGAAAGAGCAGGCCGCGAAAGAGCGGAGGCAGGCCGCGAAAGAGCAGAGGCACGAGCATTAAATGCAGATTCGCAACAAGTAGTGGTTACTGTTCGTTTTTATATTGCGGAGAGGGCGAATGTACTCGTATTTAAAGGGTCTCAGCTGCAAAGTGTCATTAACTTTGAGGAAAGGTACGGAAAACTTGAGCAAGGGGGTCTGAAAGCTGTTATGGAGAAGTTAGAAAGTATGGATGTGTCGGAGAGCACAAGAGAGCGGACGAATAAGATCTGGGCAAATACTTCCGCCGATATTAGCAAGCTCTCTCGTGGTGCTAACGATCTCGCAGGACGTATGTCCGTGTGTGGCGATGAGAAAGAAATTACTGTGCCATTTGCAAACAGCATTCTTGAAGCTGCTTTTACTGCTGCGTTCGTGGAGGGGCAGCGCGAGTTCCATTTACATCTGGAAACGTCTGAGGGGCGGATATATTCTAGCGGTGGCCCATCGTATGTCGACGCTGCAGTGATATCTCAAAGGACCAGCGACGGCGTCCTACTATCGAAATTAGAGGCTAAGCGTGCTGTGTTCCCTGTTGAATACAAGCCAAAACTCGGGGAAAACACAATGGACTTGCCATTACACAAGGCTGCGGCGCAAGTAATCGGATGGCTGTTCCTGAGCGACTTGACGTATGCTTCTCTTGACTCAGATAGTAATGAGCACGATACTGCAGTCGGCTTGATCTCTGATGGCTGGAACTGGGCGATGGTCGGCGTGTGCAAGCGATCCAATCCCACGTTTACCAACAAGAAGGTGAGTAATTTTGAGGTATTGTACACCACTCATATCCTCGAGGAGCGGATAAACTTTACTACGAAGAGTTTCGAAGATAGTAAGAATGCACCTGAAGAGTTCCATGAACTCGTCAGGTGGATACAAGCCATGACACATGTGAACCTTCGAGCCAGTGCGGAACCACCCGAGTTGAGAGAAAAGTGGAAGGAAGGGCGCCTTCTGCTTGCGAGCGAAGGGACTCCAGCTGACTTGCGAAACGTTGCATTCGAGTTTGGTTCCGTTCTTCGCGCGTTTGGGCCAAAGAGCGAAGTGTGGGATGCACGAGTCCGAACGGGCTCATCAACAGTGTTCGGGTCTGCCAAGGTGTTAGGCCCAGACCAGTGGAAGCGGGAAGTCGACGGTCTGCTGATGGTTGCAAATGCTGTTGGGTTTTGCGAGAGCATTCCGAGGTTGCTCGTGGCCGGCCGGCTGGCGAAGGAGGACTCGCGATACCACAAGTTGATGGAGAGAACACATGTGCTCGTGACAGATGTGATCGGGCACGATCTCGACTCCTTCTGCTGCTCCCTCTCCCCTGACGAGTTTGTACCATTCGTGAACAAACTCGGTGCTACACTCGCTCAGATCGGCGCGGCTGGGATCGTGCACCGCGACGTCAAGCCTGGAAACGTCGTGGTGTCGCTTGATCGCTCCAGCGGTCGACTTGGCGAGCGCGTTTGTCTGATTGATTGGGAAATGGCGAGCAAGGCACACGAGGAGAGATTGCACGCAGAGTTCCACCCAGATAACTTTGCCGGGACTCCTGCTTTTGCGTCCACGCCTGCAGTGTACGGGTTTCTCCCTGCCCCGTCTGATGATTGGGAGTCCCTGGGCTACACGGTGATGTGGCAGCTGAATTCTGAGCTTGGTGCTGAGTATCGAAGCTGGTGCGAGGAACATGGCAATAACATGAGAGACCTATTTCTTATCGACCCGGCACTTTTACAGGAGCGGCTCCAGATGCTGGCCAGGTTAGAGGAAGAGCGAGATGGCCGTTTAAGAGACTTTTTGTTCATGGATGAGATCTGCGAGGCCGCCAAGGTTGCACAGCAATGTCTAGCTCTATGGGAGTCGTCCCCGAAGCCAGTTGACTCGTATGAGATTATCAAGTACCGCTTGGAACAGGATGCTAAAAGGTTCAAGAACAACTCTGCTGCCGTTCAGCCTTCCTCTGTGCTGAATCGCGTCGATTCGCGGTCAAAGGACAACAACTGATTCATGAACAGCAAGATAGAAAGTACAACAATGAAGAAGTTTTCGAGGAGTACCCATTTAATGCCTCTTTAAAAAGCACTCGCGGCTCAGCCAATTCGGTTTTGAGAGCGTCCTGCTGCGCCTCGAGCGCCTCAATCCTGAGCATGGCCTCCTGCAATGCCTTGAGCGCTTTTATCGTCAAAACACTGTACTTGACGCTCTTGACCGAAGTGGCGTTCTCGGAGAAGACGAGTCCTGCCATGCCGGCCTCCTCAAGCTCTTGCGCGATGACCGTTTGTTCAGTTTGATCAAACTCGCCAACACACTCATCAGCTTGGCCCTCCATTGGGCCCGCATCGGGGTCTTGCGCTTGGTCGCCTCTCAGGTTGCGCAGTACATCGGCCATATCAGACCGAAAGAAGTACTTGCGCACTCGGATTGCCAGCACATCGCTCCACTGCAAGGGAGAGTCCCGGATCCGCTCTTTAATTCTCGCATCGGAGAGCCCGGCGTATCGGTTCGGCAGACTGGTGAAGCCCCCATCAGCCTCGATCGTCGCAAATATGTTCTTATTGTAGTCCCGGCACCGAATAAACTTATTGGGCGACGATGGCGCGCGGTCCATTTCGAACGTCGTCCCGAGGTCATGGGCGATGCGGATGACGCGTACGTAGATATTCGTCTCTTTGTTCCAGGTTACAAAGTCCAGAGTGTTGTTGTTGTTCCATGTCACTGAGCCTCTCCTTGAATTCAGTTGTTCAAAGTGGAGCATCGGTAGGTCAAAGGCATCCGCTGCGATCGTCACGACTCCCGTGCGAAGCTGTCCATTGTCCACGCCTCGAATGAGGAATTGTGAATCCGTGTTGGAGAAAACGTTCATGCAAAGGGGAACCGTCGGGTGCCTGACGGCGCTGTAGACGGACGTGTTGTCCACAACCACTGTGAATGAGTTCCGAGATTGATCGGTTTGGTTGCTCATGCCGTTCAGCAAGAGTTTGTTCCTGTTCACATCGGGGTGGTCGGTCGACGCGGCACTGATGGCAAGTTGGGCGCTGAACCCGCTGTCCAGTCTGACCTCACCCAGGGCGGAGCGAGACGGCCCTGTGTTCCCAGAACCGTTTCCAAGCCCGCTCAAGGTCAGGATAGGCGCGTTTGCACGGTGCAGAAAACACCACATGTCTCGCGTATAACACGCCACTTCGTCGTACTCACTGTCGAAGCAAAGCATGCCATTGACTGGGCTGCACCTCTCCAAAGAGCACAAGAACACAACGCCATGCATCTGCCTCGCTACATTGTAGCTGGCGAGGATATGCCCTGCAAAAATTGTGGTTCAAGCGCCTGCACTGCCTGAGTCTGTACGCCAGCAAGAGTAAAAAGCAGNGAGGGGCGGGTCCACTCGAGGAAGCCGACGGCCGCCACCGTGGTGAATATCGCCCAGCAGGTCACCAGTGCCGCCAGATTCGGGAGGTGTGTCACCGTGTCACCGTGTCACCGCTTGGGTTCCAGCGTGGCTGTTCCACGTGTTGAGGGCATTCTGAGCGATCTGAGCCTTCTTTGCCCTCTGCGCGTCTCCAGCGCGAGCAGGAGGAGGGCCGAGCTTGAATGCCAGCGTTGTGGGGGAGAGCGGCACGGGACTCCAGGGCCAGCACTCCGACGGCCGCGGGCGCGACGCAGACATCCATCGTAGCAGAGCCGGGCACGAGTCGGGATGCCAGGAGGTCGGTGGCTTTCGCGAGCTCGAGCGAGGGGCACACACCGACGAAAAGAAGCGGTTCGTAGGGCCTCAGCCGGCCGGGCAGCGAGTTCATGTGCTCCAGCAGCACGGCCCCGAAAGCCGCGAGGGATATGGCGGCGACGCCCGTTTGCGCTGCGCCGGCGGACTTCCAGACGAACGCCACCGCGCCAAAGAGACCAACCAGCAGCAGCGCGAGCCGAACGCCCGCCACGCCGTCCACAGCTGCCTCCCGCCGTCCCCGTCGACATCCACGCGAACGTCGTCCCACGCTCGGACGGAGGAGGGGCCTCCAAAGCCTCCAGAACCCGGGAGCAGCTCCGCCGCGCTCAACCACGATGCCTCGCGGGCGGGAACGGAGGGTCTCAGTCGCTCGTGTTCGCGCTTGTCGAGCTAGACCTACTGGAAGCCCTGCCAGGTGCCAGGAAACGAGCGGAAGAGCGCCCCGCGGCCGCCACTGAGAGCCTGCCATGCGCTCCGGGCTGGCGGTCCTTGCCGCTCTCGACCGGGGTCCTGTTGAGCAGTAGGAGGTCTGCCTGCGTGTCGTCCGGGAGCGCCTGCAACCCTAGTTTTTGTGCGAACCCGAGTGTGGACCCGAGTGCGGGCTCCGGCGACCTCACGACCTAGCTGGTCTTGTTGTCGGCATCCTGTGCCAGAACGACCCCGTCTCATCATGAACTGGACTGCGTTGGCGCGCGTTCCGTGCGGGCCCAAACGCCGCATGGGGTGCGGCTCGGGGCCTTCGCCGCCGCCGGGGTCTTCACCACCGATGCCGCTACTACTACTGGGGCTGCCGTGGCGCAGAAGGACACGGTGCACGGGCATCGCGAGGAAAGTGTCGCCGGCGGTGGTCAGCGGCTTCGAGGAGCGGAGATGGACCTCGAGCAGGAGCCGCGAGCCCACGGTGGCGCCGTCCATCAGCAGCGTGTCGCCATTCGCGGTCTGGACGATGGTGGCATCCAGCTCGGACAGGGACCGGATCGCGTGCGAGAGGGGGTTGTCCACGCCCGTGCGCACCGTCAGCGAGCGCAGCACTTTGCCGCCGCCGCTATTATCGCTATTACTCCCACTGTCGCTGTTGCTCCCGCTGCCGCTGTTGCTCCCGTTGTTGCTGCCGCCTTGACCGGGAGAAGAGGACACCAGGTCGCCTCTCTGCGCCTCGCGGTCCAGGAGCCGGCGCGATATCGAATAGACCTTGAACCCTTCCAGTTCCTGCTCCCCGGAGCCGGAACCGGAGCCTAGCCACACCTCCTGGCAGCCGCCGTCCTCCCCGCGCCACTGAAGCCACTGGATGTTCAGCGGGTTACCGTCAGCCGCGATCCCGTCAGCGGTGTCGTGCCAGACCCAGGCGGACAAGTCCCTCGCCACTCCCTAGCTCGGGCTGCCTTCCCCGCGAGTCTCCATTGCGCGCTCTCCACGGGGCCGTACTTGTGCTGCTGGGAGCCGTCGCGTCGCGCGCCGTCCAGGTAAAACATGAGCGGCAGGTCGCACACGAGGGGCGCAAAATGCCGAAAGCTAATATCGGCCCCAACCCCAGCCCCGAAAAGTTGATCTACACATAAAGAGCTGCTTGCGCCGTCATCAATCTCCGAAACGGCAAAATCGTTCTCCTTTTGCAAAACTCACTCCTCCTCCAACCTCCAACGAAAACGGCGCCGCAAGCCACTGAGGGAGTTAAGCCCCTCGTAAAACATTGCAGAATGCTCAAATTCCCGACCCCGTGCTTCTGCATGCACCGCAGCCACTACGACGTCGCGACACCCCGCCTTGAGATCTATGCTACCTCGCTGATGAGGTATGACAGCGAACAATTCAACTTGCGACCTACTGGCTGGAGCTACACTCCCACAGCCGTGAGCAGGACTCCAAAA
>BLSF01000016.1:641633-664676 GCA_012862575.1 Parietichytrium sp. I65-24A
ACACTCCCACAGCCGTGCGCAGGACTCCAAAATTATTTACTCCAGAAGCACTGAAGCACGAATAAAAAGCAATAGCGCTTGAATGCAAGACATTGTAGCGGTTGGAATTGTGCAGGTGCGATCGGAGGGCAAGCGCAAAATAGCGGCACTGACCTATGCTGTGAAGCCAGAGCGCCAATGATTGAAGACAACATGAACACCTCGCACCGATGCTTGCCGTATCAACACCTCGCGACGCCGTCGCCTCCAAAGCAGCAAAGCCCATCAAGCAACTGCATTGATTGACTGGAGTGCGGGCTAAATGCAATCCCACCATTTCGGTCCTTTCTGCCCCAATGTGCGAGAATGCCTTGGTGGAGTCTAACCTCGCTACATTGTTGCTGGCGAGGACATCCCCCGTTAAACATATCAGAATGCGCAAGTTCCTGCGAGCGTACTTTTGCAAGGGTGCCTCAAGACCCATACCTTGCAAGCAAGCTGGAGGAGAGAAATGACCTTTTGTTGCATGCTGTAAAATAATTCCTCCCCAGGGCTTTCAGAGTCTTCTGATCTCCTTCTGCTATCTCCCTGCAGAGACCTGCAGAGGTGAGACAGCACACAACCAACCAACTGCTTTGCCCCGCAGCTGGTGGACGATTTCCAGTCCATTGGGTATACTCTGGGCTAACCTATTATTTTTTTTTTTTTTTAAGACGACCAGCAGTCTAGGAAAAAACCTATCCCAAGCAGTATTCAGTGTTGAAAGTGACTCTAACCCTCCCCTCTCTTGATTATTTTTCTTGTTTTCCTCCTTTTTACTTTTCTACTCTTGGTATACACTCCGCAAGTACAAAAACCCTCTCCCTTCTCTGGTCACTTTCACACCTTTTCCTGCGCCCCTTTCCGTTACCGGTGAGGCCTTGACCGAAGTCAATCTGGTTAGGCACCCGATTCAGCTATGCCGTACCTGGTAGTGTCCGACTCTCACGGACTAAAACCTAAGTGAAGCCACGAAGTGAAGCGTAAACAAACCCTATCGGAAGGTGGGGTGCCAGCAAGCGCTTCTGACCCGTGGGTTTTAGTAACCCCCGTTAGTTTGCTGGATAAGCTTACGTGACATTCTTGCTAACTCACAGTGTCAGTTGTAGTTCATACATGTTCATACCCCTTAGATTGTGGGGTTCCCTACCCCTGTAGTTTTTCCATAGTTGCTTTTTGGATACACCAAACTATAGCGTTAACTTTTCTTTGAATAATATCTATAGAATTTGTAACACAGACAATTGTCTGCTTTGAACAAAGAACCTTTCTCCCATTCAAATTCAAAACAGATACGAAGCTGTTTTAGAGCCCCAAGAACGCCATCTAAAAGCCTTCCATTGCCACTTTCAAAAAGCAGAGTGGAAAGTGCGCTCTTGGGTTGGTGCTCGTCTTCGCGTTTCGAACAAGCGTGCAACTCGAATTTTGACGAGAGCAAATGTGGCACACAGGAGAGAGATAGGAAGCAATACCCTCAGTAAAGCACCGAGATGCGCGAGGCAAGGTCCTCGAAGGCTGCGGAAAGGCAGGGGCAAAGCGAGGTGAGCCCCGTTGCTGACCCCGTTCATGACCAACAGACACTGGAGGCCACCTCTTCCGAGGTGGAGGTGGTGGAGGTGGACGAACCCACTTTCTCAAGTCAGGTGTACGCAAACAACAGCTCAGGGGACACGAGCAACGCTAAGACAAACGATGCGTTTTGCGACAACTGCAAACAATCTGGTCATCGAGACTCAAGAAGCAAGCTCAAAGAACTCGATCTCGTACCTGTAGTGCCACTTGGTGCGTGTGGCATCATGACGGCTTGTCGTGACCCCAATACCCGCGAGATTTGGCGGAATGGCTCCAGTTTTACTATTCGCCATAAGAAACTCGCCATCGACTTTGCTCAACTTGGAGGCGAGATTGACACAAAAGTTTAGCAAATGATTCATCCCTTCAAGTTCAACCAACTACGCCGCCGTATGTCGCATCGCCAATCCGAACCAAGCGCATGACGAAACTTCAACCAGAAGAAATCGAAAACCTCAAGCTTAAAAATGGTCAGCGACGCGTGATTGACATTGCGAACAGCTCGCCAGTGAAACGGCTTCGGCTGAGCGACAACAGTCATGAACAAAAGTCGCTCACTAGTGCCCGCAAGTGCCGCGTCTGTGGAGGTGATACGCGGGCAATGTGCAAGTTGTGCAATGTACCTCTCCATGTCTTGAAGAAGCGGAACACACAGCAGCGAGTTACCTGTTGGAATCAGTGGCATAGAGACGAATGCGTGAAGCGAAGAAAGCTTAACAAAGTCCAAAACAGAACAACAAAAGATTAAAACCCAAAGAATTAGATTACTTGCGATCCTTCGAGCTCTTTTGGTAGCTGAGCTCCGGTTCTTTACCGTTTCCATTGTTTTGAGAAAATTTAGGTCTTACTATACTCCTAAGCAACCCATGCATTTAATAACTAAGTAAAAACAGACAATTGTCTGCTTTATTTGGGGGGGTTATAGAGTATTAAGGAGTTGGCATCATTAGTTAGTATTTAGTATTTTCTGTAATGGAATCCTAAAACAGACTCAAGTCTGTGATGCCGCTCTGTTCTATAGATATCTCTTATTAGTAATCTAACCATTTTTTTTTTAATTTTATATTATAAAAATAAATTTAAAAAAGGGGAAAAAAAGGAAAAAAGAGAATGAACAGGAAACAAACATTTTCTCTATACTTCTGATAAATCGGGGAGGAGGAGGGGAAAAAGGGTGAAGTATGAGACGAAGGCGATGGGGAACATCTGGAAGAAAAGAAAAAGACAGGTGGTAGTGTTGGACGTGAACGAGGAAAATCCTCCTAGTGGAGATCACGCATTTGAATCAAAGTTCCGGATGGCGCTGAAGACTATCATGCTCAGTGAACATGCCAAAACCCAGATCCTCGTGCGGTACCTCTCACTTACGAGGCAGTACATTGACAAGTACAACCAAGTTGCGCTTTTATACAACAGTCTCCGGGTGTTTATCATTTTCGGAGGCCTGCTGACCCCCGCTTTGATTACTGTCATGCCTCAGGTCTGTGACTCAGGGTTTGATCCATGGATTCCGACCCTTTTATTCAGTCTTGGGGTGTCGATCAGTAATGCTTCTATCGAGACCTTCGGTATCGTCGGCCGGTACTACACAATTCTGTCGACCAAAGGAGCCCTGGTCCAGGAAGGATGGAATTTCCTGGCTTTGACCGGAAGATACAACAAATATGACGCACATACCAAGTGCTGGAGGAAGTTCATGTTCCATGTCAACACGATCTCTGCCGCGGCAACAAACAAAAAACTTGTGTCAGAACAAGGGATCAACAAATCAACAAGAGAGGCTCAAGGGAAAGACGGGAGCAGTGGGACGGTAGAGCTCCTCCCCCTCTTCGATCCCCGAGTGGTGGTTGACGACCCACTTACCGAGAAAAGGAAAGAACTCTCGGTCCCGGATGATGTCAGGCATGCCGACTTTGTCATCAACTTTGATTGATCGGAGCGGCAGCGTGGTCAACGTTGATGACGTCTCTGAACATCTTCAAGATCCCCCTCATTGCTTTCATGTCCAATCGCCTCACACCCGCGTCAAACCCTTCCTTGATCGCCCTTTCAACGGGGATATCGGGATCGATAGCGATGATGACGCCCTTGTACCCGTTCTCCCTCGCCCACGCTAGAAAGGAAGGTTCGTAAGGGCACAGGATGACGGCGTAGGTGAAGGCCCCGTTGATGATTCTCACGAGTGCGTCCCCGCAACCTCGGGCTGTTGTCACAGTGACGGTCCTCGCCACCTCATTGTTCTTCTTAAGTGGGATGCGCAGGATGTCAGCTACCTCTTTCAGCTGGTCCACCACTAGCACATCCTCGTTCTTGTAGTCGTAGGACCGATGGGTATACGAAGGCAAGAACAAGGAAGATTCCAGAGGGGGTTCCAAGACCGCCACGCCCGACATCTTTTCAGCTCTTGTCAAATAGCTAGTCGGCATTGAAAAATGATGAATATGATGAAATGACGATTGATGAAAGATGAATGCGTGAGTACAGACAGGATTTTCAAGAAGGTCACGAAAAAAATGTTCACGTAAAGAATTGGTATGAGAAGGGAAGAGTGCGAACCATTCTTTTTTTTTATTAATTTATAAAAAATATAAATAAAAATAGTTGAAAAAAAAAACATGCATGATCCCAGACACACCTTCTTGATTGTTGATGATGATTCGATGAGTCAGTTGATCTTGATGAGGCAGCTCAAGATGTTCGATCCCCTTGCAATAGTGTTGTATGCAGAGGAATCAAACCAATGCTTGAAGTACGTCGAAGAGTACATGGACAAATTGGACGCGGTTTTCTTGATGAAAGGTTACTCTCATCCGGAACCGGAACGGCTCTAGGCAGGAGCATCCGGAACCTGATACCTGTACACACCCCGGTCCTCATTTCAATCTCGGGAAACGCGACATCGATGAAAGAAGATGACAAGAGTGTGTACGATTCAGTGTGGGGGAAACCGTTTCCCAGGAGCAAAGTCATGAGTCTCAAACTGAGGGATTTGCTGGAGAACCGAGAAGGAGGAGCGGTTGATCGTGTCGGTCCACGATATTCATCAGGTAATGAAAAGGTTTCTTGATGCTTGAGTACACACTCTCTACAAATGAGATATGGCGATCCATTCTTCTAGCAGAATCGTTCACCTCCGTCACTTCACCGTGAATGTTAGTTACTGATTCCTCGAGCGCACTCAAACGCTTCTCAATTCGATGCAGCTTGTCTGCAATTTCTTCGAGGATTGATAGATCCATGTGTATCAACCTTCTTTTTTTCAATTTTTTTTTAACTTGTTCTGCCAACCAGCCAGATTTTTTACCAATGAACAATTGAAGAATTAAGAAAACTTCCCTTTTTGCAGTTCAGTATATTTTCTTGCCCTTTATTTATTTTTCTTGTTCCAATCTTGACCCGGGGGGCCGAGGCGCGCATGTCTTTTTACCGTGTCTTCACCCACATGGGAGTGAATGATGAGTATGACACGCCAAACCATTGTCTCCGCCAGCTAGCCTCTCGAATGGACAAGAACCGGCACTTCATATGGGAACCATTCCCTGGCTCGGGTCACTCGACACGCTACCTACAGTCCCTGGGCTTCAAAGTGACAAATGGGGATGCCACAGACTTCTTCGAGCAGACCACACCAGAAGCGCCTGCAGGGATGGAATTGGTGCTGGTCTCGAACCCGCCATTTAGCCTGAAGCGCGCTATTTTAGAGAACATTAAAAAGAGGGCGGTGAAGAGGGTTGCTCTATTGCTTCCCGCCCAGACTATCTTCACTGCTTACATGAAGGATTTCTGTAAGGGCGAAAGGCTACAGCTAATCCTCCAGACCCGCAAGTATGGCTTCATTGACCCTGTAACCAAGACGACGCTAGACCGGGCCCCGTTCAACTGCATCTGGGTGTGCGTGGGCCTCGGACTGGAGTCTGACATCATCTATCTGGACCCGGAGGAGGAGCGACCTGATAAGGTAGTAATACCTGTATAGACAACGCGTCAAGCTTCTAGAAAGTTCTGGAAGGTCTGAAGCGCGCTAACAACTAGATTTTCTTAGGAGTAAAAGGTAGCCAGGGCTGCGTACATTCCAATAACTACTTGCGTACATTTGTTTGTTTACTTCTTCTGTTTTCTTTTAATAGAGAAGTGATTGTGGAATGTACGAGGGTAAGGGTTTCTCTGGTACTTACATAGACTTTCACTAACAATAGTTCGTTGTTCAGTCGGACAAACCTGGTTATCCCGGGCTGTGCTATTTTCAGTAGATGTGCAACTACGACCTAAGACAGTTTTTCCGCAGCCATCCATTTCAAATTATTATTTCAAGTCTTAAAAAAATAAGGTACCGGTACCGGTAAATTGAGACCCTCTTGAAGAACATTCGTTTGTTCCAGATTTGTTAGCGCGCTAACGATTTCGGTCTTAGTCACGACTCTTATGAGTAAAAGTTAGCCAGTGGCTGCGTACATTTCAATACTTCTTGCGTACATTCTTTCTTAATGTTTATATCTTTTCTTTTAATAGAGAAGTGGTTTGTGGAATGTACGCAGCCTAAGAGTATCTAGCGATTGACTAATAAAGTGGTCGGAGAAATAGATTAATCCGGCGTGTGGTGTTTTCAGTAGATAACGTACTAACGGTAAAACCAGATGTTAGTGTCGGACAAACTATTTTGTTAGTGTATTAGATACAGTAAACACTAGAAGCGGGCTGCGTACATTTAACAATCATCTTGCGTATATTTGTTTGTTTACTTCTTCTTTTCTTTTAATAGAGAGAGTGATTGTGGAATGTACGAGGGTTAGGGTTTCTCTGGTACTTATATAGACTTTCGGTAACAATAGTTCTTTGTTCATTCCGGCAAAACTGGTTATTCCGGCGTGTGATGTTTTCCCTAGATATGACACTAAGACTGAAGAGGTTTCTCCGCCGTCGTCCCATTTATATGGGCCTATGTGGCACAGAGTTGGGATCCATGTAAATCGCCTTCGGATCGGCGCTTCCTTACATTCCAGAACTACTTTGTCTATTAAAAGAAAAGATATAGAACATTAAGAAAGAATGTACGCAAGTAATTATTGGAACGTACGCACCAGGTGGTGGGACAATGGACAGCAAAAACGAAGATCTTGGGACCGGGAATCGAGGAGAAGCAGTGATCCATGTAATTTACCTTTGGATCGGCGCTTCCTTACATTCCAGAACTACTTTGTCTATTAAAAGAAAAGATATAGAACATTAAGAAAGAATGTACGCAAGTAATTATTGGAACGTACGCGAGTTCGATGGACAACAGGGGCCGGAAATAGAGGAGAAGCAGTGATCCGCGTGAATTTACCTTTGGAACGGCGCTTCCTTACATTCCAGAACTACTTTGTCTATTAAAAGAAAAGATATAGAACATTAAGAAAGAATGTACGCAAGTAATTATTGGAACGTACGCACCAGATGGGGCCGAGGGTTGGGTAAGATCATTAGGGATTATTGCTATGTATCCGTTACTGGGTCGCATTAGTGTGTGCATGTACAGTTCAGTTTCAGAATTCAGGTAGAAACAACCGGGGATTCCGGGCTGAGTTCGGGCGGGAACCCTCGTTGGGTTAGCCAGGGGTGTAGTTGATCGGGTTGGATGACACCGGCTTGGGCGGCGACAAAGGTGGCGAACACGGTGGCGCTCTTCATGTCCTTGAACGTCCGTTCCACAGGCTTAGCACGTTCCATCGTGAAGATGCACACTACTTGCCCGTCGTCTTCCACGCGAACCACTTTCGAATCTACTTTGCCTGTCATGTTGTTTATTCTTTATTCTTTATTCTTTATTCTTTATTTTTTCCCTTCTTCTCCTTCCTCTCTTTTCTCTTTTCTCTTTTCTCTTTTCTCTTTTCTCTTTTCTTTCGGTGTCCCGGCCTCTGTATCTTTAGAAGGAACGAACACAATTTAATTGTCCTACTTAAAATTTGGGTGGAAAACAAGAGAGAGAGAGAGAGAGACCTAACCTAACGAAAGTGAGATGATGATGACGATGCCCCGACAACTACCGGCTGAGATCGTGGAAGAGATTGTTCTTTGGTACCGTGAATTCGAGGAGGCGAGAGCGAGGGAGGATCAGTACCAGCGGTTTCTGGCGAGGTACCGTGGTCGTATGGGTGGGTGGATGGGCCGGCTGGCTGGAAGATTCAGAGGAATGTTGGACCAATCTTGAAAAATATATCTATGAATGGAATCATAGTTGAACTTCAACAGTTGTTCCAAAAAACACAAGAGAGAGAGAGAGAAAGATGTCTACACCATACATGGCTCCCACTAGTGCAGTTGTCGAAAGTACTTTCGGTTTGATCACCATCGTGGCCGCCCTCTTCCAGTTGGCGGTCCTTGTTTCTAGTATTTTGATCATCTGGAATGGGTACATGATCAAGAAATACAGGGACGAGTCAAAGACCGATGAGATGAACAAGGCGATTGACATGCAGTACATCTTCGCGATCGTATTGGGTGTCTCGCTTGGTCTGAACCTCTTGTCGATGCTGATGCGTATGATGAGTGGTCCGAGCGTTACCAGCACCTCGTCCACGTACTACTAAAGGGTAAAATTAAAAAATTGGAGTAAAAACAATAACGATAATGATGAATTGAACAACTGAATTTTTGTCTATTCCAGATTCCAGATTCCTTGGGTTAGGTCTAGAATAAGTGGAGGAGGAGGAGGAGGAGGAGGAGGAGGGGGAAATGAGAAGTGAGATCCGTTTCTTCGATGATGGGGAGTCCTCAAGGACTGGGATGATCAGGGGATTGGTGGCGTTTCCTATCTGTTGCCTGGCAGTGTATGCTTTCATCTGGGTCAGTGGCATTCAGATCAGTCCTTTGTTCCCGGTTCTCGCAGTGGCGCTGTTGCTGTGTAGTGCGATAGGGGTGCAAGACGAGAGCGAGATCAAGAATGTGGTGGTGTATTGTGTCTTGGTTGGTGCGGTGGTGTTCCTGTCGATCGGGTCATTCGTCTATGTTTCTGGCCAGACGTCGTTCTTGAGGATGGCGCTGGCGAGTGGTCCTGCCATTCTGTTGGTGGCCCTCAGTGGCGCCGCGGCCAATCAGGTGAAACAGTTTACTTGAAAAAATCGCATGTGAATTGATTCTTTGATTCATTGATAGATTGATTAATTACTTAATCAGGGTGTTGTTTTTACAGGTTGTTTTTGCTCTTGCTCTTGCTCTTGCTCTTGTTCTTGTTCTTGTTCTTGCTCTTGTTCTGAACCGACCGCTTGAATTTGTTCATGAGACGAAGAAGAAGAAGAACAGTGGGGGCAGGAACATTGATGGTCAAAAAACCGCAAAAAAAAATGGTCTGGAATGTTGAACGCCAATTTCAATATCCTCAAGATCAGGTAAAACGCCCCGGATGAATAAAAGATGGTGAGAACAGGTTCCGGGCACCCACTAAATGCGCACGCAGACATGAGTAGGTAACGGATGACGATATCTCTGAACGAAAACGGGTACCACTTAGTCCATCTGGCGGCGTTCTCGCATTGTGTAGCAATGTCAGCCCTGGTATTCGTCTCCCGCATGTAGGAGATTTGGTACGTTCCGAGCACGAAGTAAATGCTGATGAACAAGGGAAGGTGTGGCGCGACCATTTTTCCCAGTTGTCGACCTATCCTCCCCAGTCCTTGGGCCATCATTCTTAGTTGTCGACCCATCATCCTCAGTTCTTGGGCCATCATTTCCAGTTGCTGGCTCGTCTTCATCTGCATCTCCTCCCGTTCCCTCTCGGTTTCGTCCTTGTTTCCTTGTTTCTTCGTTAAAGAGGAGGGTGTTCCGGAGGAAGAAGAACAGTGACAGCAGCAACAATGACGATGAAAAAACCAGGAAGAAAATTGGTCTGGAATGTTGAAAATCTTTTTCAACATCCTCAAGGCCAGGTAAAAATTCCCGAATGAAGAAAGGGTGGAGAGAACAGGTACCGACCACCTCACCATTAAGCACGCGCACTTGAGGTAGAGAAGGTCGATGCATCTATCGGGCCGAATCGAGGAGCAATCGGACCATCTGGCGGCTGTCTCGCATTTTGCAAAATGCTCCCCCTGGAGATCCAGATGTTTCATGTGGCTGATTTGGGCCCCTCCGAAGGAGAAGTAAATGCTGATGAGCAAGGGTATGTGCGGCGCGACCATCCTTCCCAGATGTCGAACCCACCTCCCCAGTACTCGGGCCACCATTTCCACTTGCTGGCTCGTCTTCAGCTGCATCTTCTCTCGTTTCCCTCTTGTTTGTCCTTGTTTCTTCGTCAAAAGGGGAGGGCGTTCGGGGTCTGCCGATCCGAAACCTGACTTGTTGAAACCGACGGGAAGGGGCCTGGTACCCGAGATCTAGTACTCCGGTACCCAGCCTCCAGGACTCTGTACCTATAGATAGGCACGCGCCATCTCTATCTCTTCACTTTTTTTACCTTCTTTTTCTTTGGACACGCTGTCGTCGACATCCTGTCAAAAGATCGGACCGCCGATGTGCTGTACTCAGTACCTACCTTTGATACACCCACCCCCGCCCACCGTGTCTGGCTCTTTTTCTTTGATTACTCGTTTCACGCGGCACCCTAACCTAATCCAACCCTTTTTTTTCACTCTCACTTTCACTCTCTCTCTCTCTTTCTCTTTCTCTCCCCCATCTCCAGACCCCAAACTGCTGCGACCAAACGAAAGAACAAACGAACGAGATTGAGAACCGGGCAAAAGAACAAAAGAACAAAAGAACAAAAGAACAAAAGAACAAAAGAACAAAAGAACAAAAGAACAAAAGAACAAAAGAACAAAAGAACAAACATCATGGTAGTGAAATCGTGCCCAGTCAAATTCGGTCATGGCCCCCGGGTATTCTCTACCTTTTACTATAAGATCCCGGCAGACGAGCCATTAGTGGAGTTTATAGAGGGGATGTATGGGTACCAAACGGATCTCGAAGGAACCTTCCTTGTTCTCTGCAGCCACCTGTTCAAGTACGACCCGGAGCTCTCATGTGATGTGATGGCCAAGGACAGCCAAGGGAACAAACACGAAGCAAAATTGGTCGTCCTACCTGGTGAAGAAGAGGAGGAGGATGGAGATGAGTGATTTTGTTTATTTTTGTTTATTTTGTTTTACTGTTAAAGTTCTATTGTTAATTGATTTATAATTTCTAATTTTTAATTTTTAATTTTTAAATTTTTTATCTACATCTAAAAAAATCGGACCTGATTTGCTAATCCCCCAGCAAGTGGAAACTGAACGGCGAAAAGGCAGCGGTAGCTGCGTAGCGAATGCACGTTTCGTTCTACTGCTTTGCACGTCGCATTCTACGGAGAGGAATAGAGCTGCCGTAAGGCAGTTCTATCCGATCCTTCCGTTAGGCGATTGAGTACGCCTGCCGAAGGCATGGCGCTACTCAAGAGCCTATGCACCGAGTAAGCCTGGCTCCGGCAGGCGCAACTCGCGAAGATGAACTGTGAACGCAACGAGTAAGCCTGCCGGAGGCAGGCGCAACTCTCAAGCACGAAGAAGACCGCCGAAGGCGGGCGCACTTTGGCTTGTTGATTTATAATTAAAACAAAATACTGGTGAGAACTCAAGGCCTCGATTCGAAACAAGTGCGTCCACAGTATCGACCCCTGTACATACTATAAACGCAACCGGGACAGAAGGCCCTTCCGCATACCACGCAGTATCAGAACCTCTGTCCAACCGCGATGGCCGCCTCACAATCCGTACACTGGCGTGGTTTTTTGGCAATTGCCTCGTTGTAACCCAATTCACTCGCCACAGGTACTGGTACTGGTACTGGTACTGGTGTTTGTTCTTCATCGTTGTTGTTCTCCTTTTTGGTACCACATAAGGAGTCCCAAATGCCACAGTATTCGTCACAAACATCCTGTCCACATTTGGTACAGAAGATCTTCTTACACTGGAAACAGTAAATCACCTTCTTGTCCTTGTTGATGGGAGTCTTGCATTCTGCACACTTGCAGTCGGCTTGAGTAATCCTCACACTCTGGTAGATGTGAGAATAGTTGAAGCAGAATTCTGACCCGCTGTCGAACCCAGATCCAGAATCCGATTCCGATTCTTCTTGTTGATTGGCACTCATCTCCTCTCTCTCTCTCTCTCTCTCTCGTGTCTCTTTCCCCCTCCCTCCCCTTTTGATCGTGTATAAAGGGCCCGGCGGAAGAGAGATAGTGGGATGAGGAGAATCGAGAGAATTGTCTTTTCTTTTAAGAGAGAAACAAGGAAAAAAATGAATGTAAAGATTCTTATTCTGATTGTCGAGGACAAGAACGGATCCCTGATGCCGATCCCAGACGTACTCCCGTTGACAGACGCGTTCCTGGCGACACAGGGGTTGACACGGGAGAACCCACTGCAGGTTTTTTTCACGTTACCGGGAGAGACAGAGGAGTGGGTTCTTGAGCAGGTGGTGGTACTGATGATCGACGACAACCCCGACGTGGACTACAACGTAATCGCAGAATGCTCAAACGACGGATCGGGGGCTTACTGTGCATACCTCCAGTACACAGAGCTCGGGCCTGGGTTTTACAAGGCCACTTGGGAGACATTGGAACAGACAGTGGCAGTTAAACGAGGGGCGGCCTTGACGTACCTGACGCCTGCGGAATGCTCGGCTTTGCCAGAACTCTACACTTGATCTGACACACGCCTATCCAGTTTCATTTGAATCAGAAATAAGAATAATAAAAATAAAAATAAAAATGGAGATGTAGGTGGTGATGATGATACCGACTTGGAAATTGGTTGTGCTGGCAATCGAGGCGGTCTTGGCAATCGGGCTAGCTATCCTCGTTGTCATCCGGTTCATGGAGAAGAAGAAGAAGGAGGAGGCGGCGGCGTCGGGTTCCGATTCAGGCGGTACTACTACAAGTCTACCAGGAACCACCCCGGTCCCATCCGATCCCGAGTGCGGGCCTTACTCTTCCGACCTATCGTGCCAGATCCTTGATTATGGCGAGTGTTTCCCATTTTTCGGTACCCATGTAGATATGCCCGAGTCTATGCCATTGACGGATGCCTACCTAGCGGGCCTGGGGATCACCAAAGAGGCTCCAGATTTATTCGAGTTGCGGATCCCGGCAGGCTCCGACGATTCTGTTTATGAACAGCTGGCGGTTGTCATGATGGACGACTATCCCGCAGGAGAAGAAGGAGCTGATCAGATCGCTGTAATAGGGCGCGACGATGCAACCGGCAACGTGAGGTATGGATACTTCCAATACACAGACATCGCCTCGGAGATAAATTTCAGACGGCGTCAAGATTTTCGGTTCACAGTGGCTGTAAGACGCGGTTCCCCATTGACATACATGTCAGCGAATACCTGCAGTGCTCTTCCTTACACTTAAAAATTCTAAAATCTTGTCTACAAGCAAGGGTGGGTAGGACAAACAACAGCAACAACAAACAATAAAAAAAAAAATGGGGCCGAGAAAAAAAGAAAAGAAAAAGGGAAAGGAGAAGGGAGAAGTGGGATGGGGCGATCAAATGGGTCGTTCTTGCTGTCGAAGCCGTGCTTGTCCTGGTCCTGGCTGTTCTGGTGATCATTAAACTGAGACAACGGTCTGCCGGTTCCGATTCCGGTTCCATTACCGTGACGCCTGCAGATGTGGTATGCGGTCCTGAGTCGACAGAGGGAGCGTGCCAGGTTGGTTGGAGATGAAGATGAGTGATTCTGTCAACTGCCCAGTTTGAATCAAAAAATAAAAATAAAATTGAAATGTAGGTAAAGAAAACGACGATGATGGCGGTACCGACTTGGAAATTGGTTTTGCTGGCAATCGAGGCGGTCTTGGCAATCGGGCTAGCTATCCTCGTTGTCATCCGGTTCATGGAGAAGAAGACGGCGTCGGGTTCCGATTCAGGTGGTACTACTACAGGAACCGGAACTGCCATTGTCACTGTCGCCCCGATCCCATCCGATCCCGAGTGCGGGCCTTACTCTTCCGACCTATCGTGCCAAGTTCTTGATTTTGGTGAGTGTCGACCTTCGTATTACGGTACCAGTTTGTATTTACCTGAGTCCATGCCAATGACCGACGCCTACCTGGCGGGCCTGGGAATCACAAAAAAGACTATAGGTAATTGGGACGTATACATCCCGAAGGGCCTAGACGAGTCTGTTTATGTTCAGTTGGCGGTGGTCATGATGGACGAATATCCTGTAGAAGAAGGTGAGCAGATCGCTGTAATAGGGCGCGACCAGCTAACCGATCACATAGATTATGGATACTTCCAATATACAGACATCGGCTCGGAAGCGAATATAGACAGGCGCGGGGGTTATGGTAACGCGACAATGGTCACAAGACGCGGTTCCTCAATGACATACATGTCAGCGAGTACTTGCAGTGCTCTTCCTTACACTCAAATTATCTAAAATCTTGTCTACAAGCAAGGGTGAGTAGGACAAACGACAAACAATTGAAAAAAAAATGGGGTTGAGAAAAAAAGAAAAGAAAAGGGGGGAGGAAAAGGAAAGGGGCGGAGTGGGGATGGGGGCGATCAAATGGGTCGTTCTTGCTGTCGAAGCCGTGCTTGTCCTGGTCCTGGCTGTTCTGGTGATCATCAAACTGAGACAACGGTCTGCCGGTTCTGGTTCTGGTTCTGATTCTGATTCTGGTTCTGGCTCCGGTTCCATTACCGTGACGCCTGCAGATGCGGCATGTGGTCCTGAGTCGACAGAGGGAGCGTGCCAGGTTCTGAGGACGTCCCTTTGCACATTGAAGTCTGACCAGGACCACGAGTCGACAAGGCGGGTGAGAAATTTTCCCGATACGACGCCAACGGTGGACGCGTACCTGGCGGCTGAGGGTATCAGTAAATTGAGTCCGACTTCTGTCTCGTTCAGCTTGCCAAGGGACACTGCCCATTCGGTGACAGACATCCTGCCTGTTCTGATGATCGAGGACTTGCCCGACGTCGGCATGAATGTTATTGCAAAGTGTACGTATGACGCGGCAAGTGTGCTGGGCCCCACGTGTTTGTACATGGACTACGACGACCTGAAACCGGGTTATACTAAACAGGTGTACCCAGGTGTGTTCAGCGCGGTGGCGGCTAAGTGGGGTTCTGACTTGGTCTACAAGAGTCCGGAAGCGTGCGTGGAACTTGACATCACCGCCAATCCCAACCAGGTATGTGGACCCGAATCAACGGAAGGTTCTTGCCAGGTGATTGCAATGGGCGATTGCTTGCCGAAATCCAGGTACGATTACGAGAGGACCTTGCTGGGGTTGCCGGGGTCCATGCCTTTGACGGATGCGTACCTCACGTCGAATGGTGTAGCGCGTACGAGTTTCACTAACGACATCTTCAAGGTGCCTGCGACCACCGACGACTCTATCCTCGAGAAAGTGGTGGTTCTGATGATGGACGACCGACCGGACGCCAGCTACACCACCACTGCCGAATGCTCGAATTACGGGGGAGACGATACCTACTGTGCTTATTACAAGTACGATTACTTGGTGCCGGGGTTCAACAGGTACACGGTCTACCCCTGGAGACAGACAATTGCAACCAAGAGAGGGGCGTACTTGGAGTACATTTCACCAGCGGTCTGTGCAATCGAGTCTGAACGAATATTGTACTAAATTGTGGTGGTGGTAATGTTTTCTTGACCCCCTCCCCTTTCACTCACACACACTCGCGTTTTTATCTGTCGACCAAAGGGTAAAACGAACTCCAACTCGTATGGAAGTCAAGGTCTTGATCATTCTTTTCATTGTGATAATTGCATTGGTTGCCGTGGCAGTGGTTCTTGTCATCAAAGCAAGAACGGCGGGGACGGCGACAGACGACGATGGCTCGTCATCATCATCATCATCGACCACTGCTCCTGACAACTCCCCGAACCCGGATCAGGTGTGTGGCCCAAGGTCTACAGCTGGTGGAGGGTGCCAAGTATCGGGGCTGACGGCATGTGGAACTAAATCAAGTGTCGACTCCACCCGATGGCCGCTTCTGCTTCCGGACTCTTTACCGTTGACGGACGCGTTCCTTTCGTCCAATGGTCTCACGCGTACGCCTAGTTCGACGTCGTCGTTCACGTTACCTGGGACTACGTCTGACGCCATTCTCGAGAAGGTGGTTGTCTTGATGATCGATGATCGACCGAGTGTCACGTGGACGACGACAGCGGAATGTTACAGTACTGATGGAGGAGGAAACGTGTACTGTTCCTATCACGAGTATGACGACCTCCAACCAGGATTTTACAAGTTCACCTATGGCAGTGCGAGACAGACGATTGCGACCAAAAGAGGTGCCGTCTTGGACTATATAACTCCCTCGATTTGTGCAGGACTCTCCGAGACCAACACTTGAGAAATTCTAAGAACAGAAACAGAAAGAGAAATGGAGTGGAAAAGGAAAAAAAAGTCTCTTGTAACAAAAAAAAAGGAAAAGAAAAGAAACGGGATGAATCGGGGCGTGATCTTGATTGTGGTCGGGTTCTTGATTCTCGTTGTTTCTGCAGTGGTTCTCGTGGTGTTCCGGCCATGGGAAGGTACCAGTGAAAACAGTAGTAGTACTACCGGTGGAACTACCCCAGGTGCGATTGGAGATGGGTACTGTGGCCAATACTCGACCGATGAAGTGTGCCAGATGTCGACGCTGGTGGCGTGTGCGCCTACAGGCATCAATACGAATGGGACGTTGATCGAGAGCATGACGTTCACGAGGGCGTACGCGTACTTGGAAGGTGTCTTGTCAGATGACGAATTGACGGCCGTGAGAGCCGATTCTATGAATTCGGCTTTGGTCATCAGTCCTCAGACGCACTCCAGCTTGGCTTTCAATTTGACCGACAAGCATATTTACCAATTGGCAGTCAAAGTTGGGCAGGATTTACTGGCGACCGGGTACACCGAACCAGCTTACGTCGCATGCCTGGCCGGGAACGGCGAGGTGGGTAAACGCCAGATTTCGTGCAGCGCCATCTCGGTCCCATCTTACTCGTCTACATTCACCTCGGCCGATAACAAAGGCGTCTTCGTTACCAAGGTCGGTGCCTCGCCCGCGCCCAAGTATGTGACGGGATGTTGAAGTTGACCATACTTATGACCAACGGAATGATGATCTTACGATCAAGTTGTCGATGCCCTCAGACCTAAAACCATATGGAAAATCAGGACCAAATAATTATCGCTTTCATTGAATGGTTGGTAATACCCAAGGAAAGAGTAGATTGGGTGGGGGCGAGGAAGAGAGAGAGAGAAGAAGAAGGAAAAAACAATGGCGTTTAACAGTATAAGGAAACCTTTGGTGGATACATCAGGAGCATGCCCGACCGAGTTTGGGCCTGCAATGGGCACCCCGGTCGAGCGAGGTTGGACGTTCCCTGGGGCGGTTCTGTACAGTCCAGCCGATTTCACCGATTTCCTGAGCCTGATCGCGGCAGTCAAGGCAATGATGGCGACCGTCGATCTGGACGATTCCAGTCTGAAGGCTTTGCATGGGATCGGGAAGGGGGAGACCGTGGAGAAGGTGTACGTATGGGTGGAGACCTGGGATAGCATAGGTCAGCCCAGGGCCAATTCCACGTCGTATCCTTCGGCCTTCAGGAAAGCGTTCGTGTACTTGGACTGTAAACGTATGGACCAGACCAAGCTCTCGTTCACGTTTCCAGCGATCATGGCCAATACCTCGACACAGCCGGACTGGAACAGGGGTTTCAAAGCCGATATCTCTGTGTACCACCAGTCGGTGATGGTGGCTACGACGGGGCCGTTGACCGATTTCAAGAATGTGGACGGCCGCAATTTATGGGATTATCCGAGTGGGACCAGAGTATTGGTAAAAGACCAGACCGATGCCCGGATGAATGGGATCTACGTGACCAGGAACGAGCTTTCATCCGGGTGTGTATTCCCTATCTTCTGTGACATGTACCTGATCCTGGATAGAGCGGATGATCTGAAGAACCTGGACCCATTCGAGGGCGTGGTCGTGACAGTCAAAGATGGAAACACCAACATCGGGAGAGCTTACATGACAATCGGTCCCGGTTTGACGGGTGCTGCAAACATGTACTGGGCACAGGGCAGTTCCCCCGCAATCGAAGTGAAGAATTACCCAAATTACATCGATGATACGGTCGAGCCCCGTAATTACATGACGTTCGTGGTGTACCTGAACAGGGACGACGAATACAGTTACTGTTTTATCCCGAGTTACGACTACACCTGTATCGCCGATGCGGAGACAAACGAGCGTCCAACGGTCTGTACTCCTCGCGCCAGTGTAGGAAACACGTGGTACGGTGATGCATGCAACGAGTACGTGAACGGGTCCATGAATGGTAGTGAAGGATCTCATCCGAAGAACCCAAGAACCAGTATCTTTCATAGAACCTACCTCTACTATGACTGTGAAGTATGCTCCATACCAGCTAGTCATACCAGCTTATCATACCTGCTCATCATACCAACTCATCATGCCGACATATTACACCACTCTCTGGAAATCCATGTCGCAGTGTTGAAGCATCAAGGTGATCAACATCACCTCTCCGCTTTCTCCAATCACCTAACTCAGGCCGTTCAGATCTCAGAACTACAAGAGCTAATACAATCTCTCTCACGTGTTCCTCAACTTTCTTCACTTTGCCATTTATCATTCTATATGTTATCAGCACTATTTGTCTCTACTATCAACCATTTGATTTAGAACAAGATGGGTAAAGGAAAGAAATCGAACCCCGGCTCGACTCCGGCCACGCCTGTGGCACAACAGCAACATGACATGCTCGAAGAGGACGCTCATTCGGTCACATCCGTCATTCGCCAAGAAGGAGTCACCTTCAAGCCCAACATGCCTGTCTTCTCCGGCAAAGACCAGGACTGGGCTTACTTTGAGACCGACCTGAAGGCGTTCGCTTCCTTTCACGGAGTGAACCTCGATGACTCTCTCTCCCTCCAAGAGGAGAACATGATTCACATCATGCTCACCTCCGCAATCCCGCGAGAGCTCCGAGACATCCTCATGCGAGACAACGAAAAAGGTCTCGGCTCCATCGCCTGGAGCAACTTACGCTCTGACTTCGGGCAATCTACTCGCCAACGGCAGTACGACCTCTACGTCGAGGCCGCTTCTCTCAAGCCCTCTGACAAGTCGCTCGCTGGTGTCAAGCGCTTCTGTGACCAAGTCCACGTCAAGACCCAACAATGGGTTCAATTCGACCTCGATCCTTGGGTACAAGCCACGCTATCCACTCTCGGCACCGTTCGCTCCACTTGGCCTGAACTTGAGGTCCAAGTTTGCGCTCTCCTCGCCCGATTGCACTCCTCCAGAGATGACAACGGGGATGAGCTCAAGGGGCGACCTTTCTTCAAGTTTGCCATGAGCGAACTCAATTCCATCGTGCAAACTGTTCAAAAGAAATTGACCTCGGTTTCCCCAGTATTCGCCAATCCAAATGCGCCCCGCAAGAAAGCTGGCGGCAAAAACTCCAACAAAAAGCAGAAGGCGAACGACAAGCGTCAGAATGGCGAGTGCTTTGGGTGCTCAGGCAAGCATTCTCGTATAGAATGCCCGCACAAGAACTCAACTTGCTCCAATTGCAAGCGCCGTGGTCACATCGCTGAACACTGCCGATCCAGGGGCAAAGTTGGTAATCCGGAAAAATCCTCTCGGCCAATCTTCTCTCTGCTGCCTCTAGCAGCACTCGGGCCGAGCAACACGCCTACAGGCAATGTGGTAGCCAACCCTCTCCCCGTGTTCTCTGCTACTGCACCGTTCTGCTCCCCGCGCACTGTCATCCTTGACTCAGGCGCAGGATGCACTCACTGTCCGCACCTTGATCTCTTCGAACGATCCTCCTTGCGACAATCAGAGCAGCAAAGTGTCACTGCTGATGGCACTATCATGAAATCGTCAACCACTGGCCGTGTCTTGATCCCCCTTCGCACTGCTCAAGGCGCGAAAATTCTCCTCGCGATAGATGATGCACTTTACTCGCCATCTGCCCCAGCCATCCTACTCAGTTTCAATTCGCTACTCGCGAAAAACTACTCCATTACGGCTCATGGTAGTAGTTGCACAGTCCAACTCAACCAGCACGACTCCCTCACCTTCGATTTGCATCGCTCACTCTCGATCCTCTACATGCCTGTAGATGATAACTCGAGTACAAGGGCAGGCCTGCAAGGCCCTCTCACCCTTTTATCTGGAAAGCAGCCTACGAGTCCTATGCTACACAGACGCTTTGCTCATCTTGGACGCGCCAAGATTGACAAAACTCTCAAGGCAACTGACCATCTTTACGAGTCGCCGTACAAGGCACCTGAATGTGGAATCTGCGCGCAAGCCAATTTGCCGCGTGAGTCGCAGCCTCACGGTGAACATAATGCTCGGGCCACACAACCGGGACAAGTAATTTCTGGTGACATTGCCGGACCGTTCAAACCCGGTAAAGACGGTTTCGCTTACGCATTCAACTTTGTTGACCTCTTCTCCGGCCTGCCCATCACCATTCTGCTCCGCTCTCTCACTCAAGCGGACATTGCAGATGCCATCGAACAAATGCGGCGCCGATGGCACAGCGGACTCATTTCTCCACCGGAGAACTGTGTTCTGTACCTGGACAACTTCAGTTCATTCCACTGTGACAGTGTCACCCAGCTGGTTCATGCATGGGGATGGAGTACGCGTTTCTGTACTCCGCATGCTCATGCAAGCCACCCCAGCGAGCCTCTCAACAAGACCCTGCTTCGTATGTGCAGGGCCATGCTGCTCGACTCTCAACGCCCTGTCACCTCCTGGTCCTCAGCGTATGAATACGCCTCTTACATTCTAGCACGTACTGTGCCCACTCGCGGCTCCAAGACCCCGTTCGAGCTTCACTGCGGCACAATCCCGTCGATCGCTCACATCAGGCGCTATGGATGCCTGGTGTTCACCAAGCAGCAAGACAAGGGCTATCCCAAGCTCAAGCCGCAAGGCAAAGCCGCAGCATTCTTAGGTATCGACCCGCTCTACCCACACGGGACATATACCCTCCTCAACCTCGAGACTCAGCGAATCATTCACTCATCTGACGTCCATTTCATGGAAGATATCAACGCGAGCCAATACAGCTCCACCGCAGATCTATTGGATCATCTAGCGCGCCAAGATGCCTCTGATTCTGACTCCGACTCTGACTTCGAGTCCATCGATTCAGACAGTGTTGCGCCTACGGAGGTGCCTGAACTCCAGGGTCATAAAATGGAAAGCGCTCCTGCAGGTCCACTCACCCTCCAAGATGACGGCGAACCCCTCGATGTAGACGCGAACCCAACTGCACTCTTCGCTGCAGCACTTGCATCATACAGGGTTCATGTCAGTCCGGAAGTGGCTGAAACTTTGACTATTCCCAAGTCCTTCGCTGACCTGCGCTCTCTGCCAACCCTACATTTTGAACTGTGGTCGTTGGCAATGACTGAGGAGGTTGATCACCTCACGCAACTCGGCTGTCTCCAACCATACTCAGCCACGGAGGTGAGAAATATCAAACACAAGACCATCATGAGTTCACGCTGGTTGTTCAAAATGAAATCAACAGATCTACGACTGCGCGCCCGCCTCGTGATCAGAGGTTTCCTCGAACCTGTGTCAAAGGCGGATACGTTCTCTCCAACCGTCAGCAAGACGGCTGTACGCATTGCAACCGTCATCGCTCTCTCCAAAGGATATCAACGGACTCAGTTCGACGTGGTCTCAGCTTTCCTCCACGCGCCAATCGATGGCAATCTCTTCATCAAAGCCCCTCAAGGAGTGCCCGGAGCAGCACCCTACTATAAGCTGACCAAGTCAGTATATGGGCTCAAATCCTCGCCTGCCCGCTTCGCGGCTCTTCTAACCGACATCTTTGTCAAGCACTGCAGTCTCACTCAGTCCGTTCACGACGCATGCCTCTTCTACGGAAAAGACCTAATAGTCTTAGCTTACGTGGACGACATCAATGCCTTTGGAACAACTCAGTCTATCGATGCTCTCATCTCCAACGTGAGAGCTCAAATCGAAATCAAGGTTGTTGACACCAACTCATACCTCGGCTCCGAATGGGATTACAATGTGGACAAGAATACCTGCCGCATCACGCAGAGCAAGTATATTGAGGATCTGATCAAAGAGCACGGAATGGCTCATGCCAAGCCTTGCTCCACTCCAATGGACCCCAAGCAGCGCCTGATTCCTCTTGACCAACCTGAGCAATTCGATGGCTATCGTCACATAGTTGGTCAGCTCATTTACCTGCTTGAGACGCGGCCAGACCTGTCCTTCGCTATACACAGCCTCGCTTGTTCCATGCACGCCAACGGTGAAGGACACTACCGCGCTGCTCGCAAGGTGGTCAGATATCTGGCCGGAACCAAAGATCTGGGAATTACACTCCGTGGAGTCGCTGACCCCAACTCTTTAGCTGTCACGGTCTACAGTGACGCTTCTCTCGGACATCAACACGCTTCGAAGTCTACGAGCGGTTTCGTAGTCTTCCTCGGATCCTCGCCGGTCCACTGGCAAACCAAACGTCAATCTCTCGTTGCCACGAGCTCCACCGCAGCAGAGCTCATCGCGCTCAGCCAAGCTATGGATGAAGCTCGGTTTGTCCAAGCCGTAGCACTCGAACTCGGAGTCCGGAATAACTTCGAAGTGCTTGCTCTCACGGACTCACAGGTATCAATCGCGGTCCTGAATCGTGAAGCCCCTGCACGTGCAAACCGTTACATCAACTTCCGTCTGGACAAACTCTCAGACCTCATAGCGAGAAAGCAAGCCCTACTCGAGTACGTCTCTACCGATAGGCAGGTTGCGGATGCTCTAACAAAGCAATTGAGCTCTGGCCCTCATACTGAACACTTTAAAAAGATCATGGGCAACTATGACAGCAAGCTCACGGAGGTGTAGTGAAGGATCTCATCCGAAGAACCCAAGAACCAGTATCTTTCATAGAACCTACCTCTACTATGACTGTGAAGTATGCTCCATACCAGCTAGTCATACCAGCTTATCATACCTGCTCATCATACCAACTCATCATGCCGACATATTACACCACTCTCTGGAAATCCATGTCGCAGTGTTGAAGCATCAAGGTGATCAACATCACCTCTCCGCTTTCTCCAATCACCTAACTCAGGCCGTTCAGATCTCAGAACTACAAGAGCTAATACAATCTCTCTCACGTGTTCCTCAACTTTCTTCACTTTGCCATTTATCATTCTATAAATTCCTAGTAAACGCAAGTCATCAGCTTGCATTGATTACGTCCCTGCCCTTTGTACACACCGCCCGTCGCACCTACCGATTGAACGATCCGGTGAGACCTTGGGATTGCTCGATTTTCTTTTCACGAGGAGAGTCAGTAGCAAGAACTTGAGCAAACCTTATCGTTTAGAGGAAGGTGAAGTCGTAACAAGGTTTCCGTAGGTGAACCTGCGGAAGGATC
>BLSF01000018.1:5679-25859 GCA_012862575.1 Parietichytrium sp. I65-24A
GAGACTCGAGCATCGCCCGGTGCTCCGGGGTGCACGGGGTGTAGAACAGGTCCACCCGCCGGCTGCTGCCGCGCTGCGGGTCCGAGCACACCAAGGCGATGATGGCGGCGGTCATGCGAGAACCCACGGCGGCGCCACAGGTACCGCAGCACGAGCTCAGGGAGCGCGCAGTGGCGCGCGTGCAGACACGCAAGGAACACATTGCAATGCGCAGTGCCTCCAAATTGATGTTCTCTCGCGTTGTCCCAAGACACCTTGCTTTTACCCATGCATCACCGCCCCAAGAAGCGAAGGACACGGACGCTAGTTTGAAGGTCTCGGAGCTGAGCGGATCATCGTTCTTAAACGCGACTATTTTCTCGGCCTCCAACTTGGCCAAGTCAAGAGCTTTCTGATGTCTCTCACTCTCGGAGATCTTACTCGGGTGTTCCGTGTACACGTAAACCTGAATTGGCTTCGCCGTTGAATTATTTTCATCTTGATCTCAAGTATTGATTGTGAGTACAACAACTTTTTTCAAACCTCTTCCAATGGAGACTGCGAGTGGGGCTTGGCGCAAGTCGCTAGACGTTGGTTTCTGGCGGTAAAGTACGTGTTGGCATGTTGCTGCGATATTCTCCGGGCATGTGAAGTCAACAGCAGGTTTCTACCTTGAATGGCTTATATATTCGTACACAAAAAGTATGACACAGGGTCTGCTCGCCTTGTTCAATTGCATGGGTCTCTTCAAAGGTCTCCGCGCTCAACAGGTACGCATGCGCAGAAGAGGCATAGAACCTTCACATGGATTCACAACTCACTTTGTTTGTTTTTGAAACATTTCTTTAAAAAAACCTCGCTTCTCTATTTTGAAAGGTGCTCGGTTCACGCGTTCTTGGGAACTGAATAGACTTCCAAGTTTCGCAAACAATCACGCACCATCACTTGAAAGACTCCTTTCTTCAACGAACGCTTCAAGTCACTGTGACGACCTACCATCATCGAAGGAGTCTCAATCTCGCGTTCATCTGCATCGCAAGTGCCGCACCAGATGATGTTTCATCCACGGTCCTTTCCATCTTGATCATGGACGAGGAGCTCAAGGGGGGCAGCATGGATGCTAATCTATCTAACTGTAAATTCCACACCTTGCCCAGGCTTACTGAGTCCATAGTCTAAATAGTGCCACACTTCTGCAGGCGTACTCATAGTATTGCGCGTTTCCCATAGAACCACTTCTTTGAGGCATGTTATTTGGCATTAGACTTGCCGGAGATTAGCATAATCATTGATCAGAAACATAAAACTGCTTTCAAACTAAAAAATAGGCTGCTGTAGTAGTCACTATTATCTCGCTACGTATTACCTGTAGGGCTACACTCCAGTGGAAGGCTTACTGAAATATGGAGCAGACCCTTAGCTCTTGGCGTTGCAGCACTCTTAGTGTTACACTCACTACCATCCTAATCCGCACTCTTTCTACGTGCCAATGCTAACTACCCATCGACGGTGTGAGTATTAGGGTGCTTGAGAAAAGAGCCTCTACCACGCCCTCCTACACGCCATCTACTCTCTCCCTTCTTTGCAGCGAACGCTTCCTTCATTCCCCCTCACAGTCTCCCAAGGATCCCACCATCTCCCCGCACTCCCACGCGTCCCCTAGCCACTCCTACTGACCGGTAGAGATCCAGGCCGGTAGCGACGGTTAGAGTGGCCCTACCATACCAGGGAGAAAAGAGGAGGAAAAGGGAGCGAGAATTGGGAGGGAAAAGGAGGCGAAGATAGCCGAGTCCTAGCCTTCGCTGTAGAGCGGGTAAGGAGGAAGGTTGGAAAAAGAGAGAGGGAGATACAGAGAGAGAGAGAGAGAGAGAGAGAGATCAAGTTGATGAAGTGATGAATGAAATGATTCTGAGGGGAGAAGCAAACCGTTAACCCACGGGTCACACCTGCCAAGTGTGAGTGAGCAGCGCGCGTGTGCGAAGTACACTGTGCGCGCGAAGGTGTGCGTGAAAGTGTGCTAGGTCTGCGTGAGTTAGGAAGAGGGAAAGCGGGAAAGCGGGAGAGGTTGGGCGCAGCGAGGCAGGGAGATCCGTCGTCCACGCGGCAAGGTTGGGTGGATTTGAGGGGTTTAGAGGTTGTTCGGCTGGGTGATCCGGACCGTCCAGCGGGCTGCTTGAGCAGCGTCGAGTGGCGGGCACGCGGTACTGCTCCTTGGGAGCTGGTGTGACGCGTGAGTGAGTGGGTGGTCGCGTACGATCGTTCGCAAGCCTGGGGTGGGCCGACCGCTGGTCGTGAACGGGTTAGGCGTGCGTGTACTCGTGTATTCGTGTGTTCGTGGCGCTTACTCGAGATACTCCTTCCGGGCGCGGGCAGATAGACGTGTTGGAACGAGGCATTTGGTTCTGCGCCAAGAGACGCTGTTCTTGTCGGTGTAGCCTCGTCGCGAAAACCGTTGCACTCCCCGTTTGTGTATAGTGCCTCTCGCTTGCTGCTAGCCTTGTTCGGAGCCGGAAGGTCTGAGGCGGTGCTGCGTAGGTTTGTTCGATCAAAACGTCCAGCGACAGAACAGGAGATACTTTGGGAATGGCGACCGAGTCCACCTCGCGCGAGTCTGGAGCGCTCCGAGCTCTGCTTCAAAACGGTCTTCATGTGGGGTCGTGGAAGAAATGCCGCTCGGCCGGGTGTTGCAAATGGAACGCCGGGGGCGGGTACTGCGCCGCGCATGGGGGCGGGCGCAGGTGCCAGTCTGTAGGCTGCGAAAAATTGGACCAGGGCGGCGGACACTGCTTCTCGCACGGGGGCGGGCGGAGATGCCAAATAAACGGTTGCAACAAACGGAATCAGGGCGGGGGCTACTGCAAGGCGCATGGGGGCGGCCGGCGGTGTAAACTAAAGGGCTGCAGCAAGAGCGACAAGGGCGGCGGCTTTTGCATCGCTCACGGCGGCGGCCGCAGGTGCAAAGTAGAGGAATGTGGCAAGTTTGACGCTGGCCGCGGCTTTTGCGTTGCGCACGGCGGTGGGCGGAGGTGTAAAATGCCAGGGTGCCCAACTGGCGCAGAGACCGGGGGGTTCTGCATTGTACATGGCGGTGGCAGACGTTGCAAGCGGGAGGAATGTCCCAAGTTAGATGCGGGAGGGGGGTTTTGCGTCTCACATGGCGGCGGCAAGCGAAACAGGCTTGCTGCGCAAAAGAGAGACTCTAGCGATTCAGCCTCGCCAATTTCGTCTGACGGAGACATCAAAACGGAAGGCTATGCAACCGAAATTGTCGAGCACAATTCCGAACCTCAGTTCCATCTCTCGGCCGCAACTCTTCCCGGTCAAGCCGCAAATAACCTTAAACATGACGCAGAATTGCTCTCCAAACAACCGTGCTTTCCACGTTTTTCTCGAGCAAAGTCTATCGGCACCAACTCTGAATGGATCCAAGTCAATACCAAGAGGCGTGGCGAGAATCTGCAGTACATTCCTGGCACTAAGAGGCAGAATTGCCGATGGGAGGTCATGGACCAACAGGAAAACTTGAGAATGGAGCTCAATGTCGGGCGGAGCGAGGAGGAGCAGGACTTTGCTCGCACATTGCTGGCTCTGAGCGGACGGTTTTAAAACGACTTTTGCTCCTTGCGTTTGTGCTCTCTTCTCCTTTTAAAAAGCAAGACGCGCGACCACTTTTTCACGAACGTCTCATGCTTCAAACTTTTTTTACGCTTTTTCTTTCTTGTTTTTAATATTTCTTTCAAACCTTTTCTTTTTTTTAAGTTGCCTTTGCTTCAACCAATTTTTTATACGTTATCATGCACAGAGCTCTATTCCTCTCCGTAGAATGCGACGTGCAAAGCAGTACAATTGGACGCGCCTTCGCAGTACAGATTCAACTTGCTTGGGATTAGCAAATGTGGTCTCATTTTTTTAGAGGTAAGAATCATTCACAGTCATCGAAATAGAGTTTGCAACCTTCGCCGACACGAATCTACATCGTAGTATGTGGTTGTCTTTCTCTTCCTCGAGTTTCTCGGCGTCAAGACTTGTCAAATATTGACAAATATTGACAAATATCAATATTAGGAAGAGACATTATTACAGCAAAGCACTGCTTCTTCAGCCCTGAAAAGTGATAATTTTACCTGAAATTTTCTAGAACGAAAAATGGCCCAAGATACGTACAGCGACCAGTCAGAGTTTTATGCTTCGGCTTGAACGGAGGTGTGCTCAACGGGCTCGCTACTCGAGGGTTTATCCGAGATTGTGGTGTGGGCTTGGCCTATTTGCTCATTGATGGTATTCTCCACAGGCGGGACGCTGGGAGCCGAACTGTCATGTTTTTCAGGGAGACGTGAATTGTCTTGGATAGTCATATCGGCGAGTTCTTTCCGCACGCTACCACCTGCTTCCTGAGACGCCGGTGTGACGGAGGGTTGTGACGTTGGAGCTTCCGATCCCTGCTCCCCAGCCTCTGGCTCGACAGCTGGGCTGCTCAAGTGCGGTGTCCAAGCAAAGGCTCGATAGCGCACGTTCTTGGATCTCAGCTTACTGGATCGATTGGAAATGTGAAGGATGAGCTCGCCGTCTTTATCAGCTTCCTTTTGATTGTGGAGGTCAGCTTTCGCATCAATTTTTTGAAAGTGATCCCATTCCACTTCACCGTTCGAAGCTGCGAAACATGCGCGGTATCCCACATCATGAGCGTCCACCGACAAATGCCACTCGACACGCTGCCCGGCACTGACCGGAATCTTGATCTCTGTTTCTTTACCTGCGCCTACGTGCAGCGGTGTAAACGGAGTGCATCGCAAGTTTGTGGGGAATCCAATCTTGGCGCCTCTCTCTGCACAAAAGTCATCTATTTCATCATACAAGACCGTCTGAGGATTCTCCAAGCTAGACACATGATTCCCTTCCAACGTCCCGCCCATGAACGGCGGCATGTCTTCCGGTTGGAACAAGCATTCGAGCGCAGCATCAAAAGAACTCGGTCCCCCAAGGACGAAGATTTTATCGACAGTTGCTTTGTCCACAAAGGCACTAATAATTTTCCATGGCCCGCGAAAGATTGCCGGCGAGTTCAAAAAGAGCATCTGAGACATAACTTCCGGGTAAAGCAGCTGATCCACGTCGGCCATCTTTTTGAAAATCCTGGTTTCACAAAACGCAAAAGTTTCTGTCAGCAGTGAGTGTACACGCCTCAACGACGCAATTCTAGAATTGTCGTGCACAACGTCGAGAGGGGCAAGCAGGAAAGATGCGAGGAGAACTTACGACATAACGGACATCAACCCCTTCAGCCCGACCAAAGAAAACCCTTTCAGGTCGTCGATTACGATGTATTTGTTGATCAGCTTCCCCGCTTTTTCAGTTGCTCTAGCAAAAACAATCTTCGTAAGGTACTCCGTCATGATCAGGTGCCAGTGAATCCAAAAGTCTTCAAGTTCGCGGATGCCCCACTCCTCGAACCCCGGAGGGTTTTTCAAAAGTACCTGGATAGCATTGTTGCTGATGCCGCCTTGCAGACAGTAAACAGGTCGACCAAACTTGTCAAACGTGGGGAGGAGACCGTCGTACACGCCTTTGTGCAAGTGATTCAGAAGCTCTTTCGTAAGAGGCTGAGAGAGAATATTGTCTACATCGTACCGCCGCCTAAAGTCCATGGCCTGCGTAATCATCTCCGAAGCCAGCTCCAGATCGCCCTTTCGCGCCCGCAAAAACCTCAGCAACGTGGACTCAAAGTACGCCTCCCCGGGCGGGACCGTCAACGACTCATTCAACTCGTCTTTTGTGTACTTGCCCTGCGCCACCACCTTTTCGAGCAGCTCCCACGCCTGCTTTCTCTCTGCTTCATCTCTCGCGACGGTCGCCACCTCGCCGCGCGCCGTGCGCTCCAGAAGCGACTTTGACATTTTCCCTAAGCCTTGCGCTTCGACTCCACGCTGCCCTTTCCCGCTCCGTGTTCACAGTCGATCCGAAACGCTCTGCTCTTTCAATTTTAGAACAGAACAACGACATGAAAAGCTGCTCTGACGTCGACCCTCTGGTATCTCCAGCTAGTACTGTACGGGGTACCAGAGTATTGAGGCGTGAACTCTCACAGGTCAGCCATGTGAGCCACAGCGTCCAGGTAGAACACAGCTCATCGATTCCATCGACGTGACGAAAGAGACGTAAGAGAGCATGGAAGATGAATGATGCGATAGGACATGGCACTGAGCTCAAGCTCCAGCTCCAACCTCGCACAAGCTGAACATACATTCGTTCTTTCACTCTTTCATTCTTTGATCCAGCGCTTCGCTATGCAGGTTGGGAAGTTTACTGCTTGCGTGACAGTTGCATGATCGCGAGCTTCACAACTGTGAACGCACTGAACGCAATGAACGCACTGAGCGAGGCTGATGAGAGACATTCAGAGTATTTATAGAGACAAGACAACTGTGACAACTGCAGCAATGACAGGGTGGTCACAGGTCACAGAGTTCACAGAGTCAGGAAAGAAAATTTGGGAGTGTTGCGGTTCGACGTACATAGTAGTAGCTAGTAGAAATATACTCTTACTCATTCCCACTTGTTCCTATGGGTAGATAGACGTAAGAAGTGATTGACAGGATATGATAATTAATTACGTGATACCGGCATTGTACACGTGACTATGGAAACAGCCAAAATGATAGTATGTCATACACTGGTCGCGTATTAGATTGATTCACTGACACAAACTGCTAAGGCAAACAATGATAGAATTTCGTCAGTTGTGACCTATAATTCAGTTACCCAACAATCCTAAGGTCTGGGATCTAGTTCACGTGTGATCGTGAAACTACGTGAGCTCGCGATCAGTTCTACTAATTCATTACCGCGTACTTCTGAGCATCAATAACAAGTGTGAATGCTGCTGCCACTGCTGCCAGTGAGTGGAATGGAAAATAATGGAATTTGGAAAACTTTGGAATTTGGACGAAATGGAAAGGTTTCCACAACGCGTATACGCGTATGAAGTCCTGTTGGCTCTGAGAGGAGTACGCCAAAGGAAGGAACCATCATGGGCAAGAAATCGCGCGGCGGCAAAGCCAACAACAACAACAACAACAATAACAGCGGCAAGTCCACGCCGAAAGGAAAGAGCCCCAAACCACCCAAGGCCAAGGTGGACAAGAACGCCTGGCAGCAGCAGGTTCGCGACCTGGAGAATGACATGGTTGCTGCGGTCAAAGGGCTCGTGGCGCTGCAGGCGAGGCTCAATCGTGCTCGGCTAGGGACTGAATATAATGCGAGCGAAGAGCAAGACGAGGAGGCCGTGAAGGCCAAGTCAAAGTTTGTTCATGCTCTGGGTGGGGTGCCGCGTCATTTGCCTCCAAGAGAACCCGAGGATGGGGAACAGGAGATTGATATTTTGATGCAGCTTGAGGCGGCACTCTATCACATAAAGTCGACTTTGCTGCCGAGTCTCAGCCGAGCTGTGGAAGATGGTGTTGACAGACTGCACAAGGAGGCTGAGAAGAAACCAAACAAGTTTGAGGAGAATATGAGTATCATTGATCGCCTGTCAAATCAGTTTGAAATCGCAGAATCCATTTGTAGGTCCCTCACTGTTGACACAAACGGCGATGTTTTAGGCACCTACGCTTCGGTGCTTAGCTTTCGGCCATACATTTCGCTTCCTCTGTGAACTGTCAGAAACAGATAACACAAAAACTGCATCGCTGATGCCCGTGCAATTTCTTGTTTGGCACAAGAGCTTGGGGGGGTTTGCGTTTCGGATTGGAAGAATTGAAACAAAGAGGGTGAAAATCTATTGCTCTACAAAATGAATAAGATGCTCAGTTCCGTTGTCAAAGACGGAATGATACCCGCTTCAAGATACATGATACAATCAAGATGCAGCGGGTAAGGTAGCGGCAACGAGTCACTGATCAACACGCGGAGAAGGCAAGGGAGAAAAAAACTGTTCAATCAAAGACGGTAGTGGGTACCTGTGGTGGTGTCGTAGGCACCACGATCATAGCCCAGGATGATGGAAGAGCGCTGCTGCTCCTTTTTGAGATGATTGTACTCGTCAGTGTTGTAAAGGCCCCTGGCAACGAGGTCGTGGTTTGGGAGTTTGTTGGTCGTGGTGTAGTCGGCTTTGTGGTGGCCAAGGCTCACTTCGCAAGTCTTGAGATTCTTGATGAATCTGTCCACGTCAGCCTTCTGAGCCTCAGCCTCCCCTGCCGCCCGCTTTGGCTGAGCAAACTTTGACTTTGTCTCGCTCTGCATGCTCGGCCTATCAAAGCCCCAGACTATGTTTGGTTTGGGAGCCACTTTGTTGGCCTTCTCCAGCTCAGTGGTCTCCACGAGTCGTTCCGTGTAGTGATTGAGCTCTTCCAAGTCGGCGCCTTTCTTCCAGCCATAGTCCACCTTGTCGTGGCCCAAAATGAAATTGGTCTTCTTGATGTCCTTTTTGTTGCTGACGCTTCGCTCAAAATACGAATCTCGCGGATCTGGAAGCTTGTTGCTGGTGCTGTAGCTGCCCTTCTCGTTGCCCAGCTTCCAGTGAACCGTCTTGTTGTCCTTGTTTACGCTTTCGTGAAAGTGTCCCTTGCCGAACGCTTTGATCTGGTCTGTCGTCGCATCATACTGCATGTTGGTCGTCGTGGTCCAGTCATTGTTGTCGAAACCAAACACAAGATTCGACGGCATCTTCCCTTGCTCCTCCGCTTATCGCTGCCCCCTTTTCTGCCAACGCAACGCACTGATTGCCAAGCTACTCTCGCCAAATCTCTTGCCCCCCGAAGTCCCGTCAAAGCTCTGTCACGCTTCTGGTTTGATGCCTGTGTTTCCCAGGAGCTGGGCTTCCTGAGTCTCTCTCCCTGTTTCAAAGCTCATGGCCCGAGATGTCTATCCATCCGTCCAGTCATTCATCTATCTGTCTCTAATGAGTTGTGAACTTGCTCCAAACGAATTCAAATCCAAATTGCCTTCGGAACGAATCAATGGGCTGATTGCTTGTAACGACTGCACTAGGAGAAAATGAATTGCGATCATCATCACTCCGCCTGGAAAGGTTAAACAAAAGCGGACTCTGCAAAAACCGCTCAATATGTGGCAATCCAACCTGCCATCCATGCTTCGAAAATACTCTAAAAACCTAAATTCTAAACTTTCCAGAGTCCAAGCGCGTCCGAGTCATTTCTTCTCACCGGATCTCCAGAATAAGACTTCTTCTCGAAAACTATAATACCTTCCACAATCTCTCATATCACGTCACACCAGTGTCCCTGTGATGAGATTCGCGCGGCATGTATAAACCGCAATCTCGGTCTATCTGGATCTACCTGTCTAGCTAGCCCTATATTTTCACTAATATCGTGAGACCGAGAAGGCTCTATTTCTCACCATCGTTCGCTACAGCACTGGCAATAGAATGTATTAGTACCTGTATTGATCCAAGTATCTCCTTGAGTGACTGACCATTGTTTGTTGGCCTTAACTTTGAAAGTTAGGATTTTGGAAACCGCAAAGAGCTAAATTCTGAGACATAAGAAAAAGTCTCCAAAGTTTCAGAACGCTAAAATCTGCCAAAACCCTTTTCAAGACGCGAATAAAGACTCGCGCGAAGTGTCCGCAATTCAGCAAACCAAACCAATTGTCCTGCCAACAAAAGTAGGTCAAACAATCACCACACTGCCGGTGGGCACTACCATTATCTACAGGCTAGCTGTCTTATTAGTCTCCTCAATAGCTGTCCACTAGAGCGCTTACCCTTCCGCAATCCTTACCTGTTCTCAGCTCTAGCTAGTCCTTTACACTATCCTTCTGTACCATGCTGCACTATCAACTAGAGTAGACCAGTCTCCGTACAACCCCGCTACTCTCGCCAGTAGGCTCCTTTTCTTGACTTTGTGACGTGACCAAGAAAAAAAAAGGGCCAAAGAAATCAGAGAAATCGAAGGAAAATGCCTCGGAAAAAAGACCCAACCAACTCGAATCAACTCGACCAACTCAACGCACCTTCCTCCTTTGTTGCACACCCACACCAACACACCACACATACACACATACACACATACACACACATACACATACACGCATACTCTCTCTGTCTCTCTCTGTTGCTGTGAGGCAGAGCATGTGAACAGCCGGAGCTGGTCGCGGCTGTATGAGACGCGCGCTCGCGGCGTGGCAGCTTTCTTTTGGCGTGCGAGGTGCCGCGATTTGCCCCTGGTTTAAGTCGGTGTGCGACTGAGATCGGCAAGGGATTTGGGATTTGGGATTTGGGATCTGGGATCTGGCGGCGTGAGCGCGGGAGAGGACGAAAGCCGGCTTGGCGTGGTGCATGCGAACGGAGAACGGAGAACGGAGGTGTTGTCCAGGTACGGGCGAGTTCTCGGGGTGATTCGGGAGCGGAATTTTGCAGGTTGGGGGAGGGCTTGGCATAGACCACGGCCCGGTGGGATTTGTCCGCGCCAAATCAGCGCAGCGCGAACTGCGGGACGAGAATAGTGGGCTGGGCCATCGGCGAGATGGACCCTGTAGCCGTGCATGCGGGGGATGTTGCGGTGCTAAGCACCGTGGCGTTTATTGGCGGCGTCTGCTTGGCCTCCGGGCACTTTGACGAGCTCATCTTGTTCATGCTTGTGTCCATAGGATTTGGGCTCATGGTGACGCTCAAAATCGAAGAGTTAGACATTCAGAGAACGCTCGAACGGTTGCATGGTCCAAATTTTCACACCGATGCTGTCAGGTATTTGCAGCACAATATTGGGTTGCCGGCTATGGATAAAGAAACGGAAGGCGTTGCGTGCTCCCTTGCAATTCTCGCTGGGGCCTTCCTCATTACGGCGTTTGCGCGCCGCACGCTTCAGCGTTACTCCCCGGCACTATGTGTGGTGCTGTACGTGTCATGCGTAAGTCTTCTGTTGCGTGACAGCGCAATCGCGCACCCTGCCGTCAATGTTGCTGCATTGGCTGGCATGATCATCCTCTCCCTGGTTTCCAATCATATCCTTCGGCTTCACATTGCTGTCGCCATCTTCTGCATATGCCTCGTGGTCGTGAGCGAGCTTCAAGAGAACGGCATCAATGGCACTGTACATCACCACTTTGGTGGAGTCCGCGACGTGGTGCCAGTGGACTTGGGAAACCCTGCAGTGGGGAGCCTTTGCTTAATGGTGGGCTTTGGCGCGTGTCTCACTCATGATATCTTGGTGCATTTTTTACTAGGAACTGCCCTGAAGTTGTTTCACATGGTGTACATCCTATTGACGACCCTCATCTCCGTGGACGCCATGCTGGAGTTGGCGTCTGGATCAAGCGCTACCAGCGCTCTGGACAGCTTCAAGCACCGTGTTGGATTGAGCGCCACACTGGGGCCGGCCGATGCTGAGGCCCTGCAAGTACCTCGGCTAAGCACTCTGGCATGGAAGACGTCTTTCAGCAAGCTCAGCAAAGAGCATATGAGAAATCCAACTTATGAGTCTCTCACCGCGCTTGCGCCAATTTTCTGCGTATATTTCGCGCTTACAATGGTTGCGCGCAGACTCATATCGCCCTCTTTGGCATGGCGACCAGATCGCTTCAAGGAGGCTATGGGAACAGCGCTAGGGGGCATCTTCGGCTGCGTGGCGCTGTACTATTTAGTGGACGACGAAAAGCTTCGAAGGGTCGGCACCAGCCCAGCCCTTCTTACAATTCTCTCCGCCCTGCTCTACATTCAAATCTCGCGTATTACTGAGACCAGTTCGTGGCCTTTAAAGCATCGATCCACCAAGTGGTATGTGATGGAATACTGGAAAGACGCCTTCCCCGGACCGCGCGATCTGAGCGAAGCTAGCGACAGGTTGACGGTAGACTCCAATTCTCCGCCGCCATTTGTTCTGTTACCTGAAGAGGATTTCAGAGTTAGCGGAATCCTGAAGGAGTCTCTCAAGCAGTCAGCACGCTATCGCATGGCAGCGCAGGAAGTGCGGGTTGCCATGACCAAGTTGGAGAAGAAAAAACCGCAGCTAGCTTCGATCCCCGCTCTTTTGCGAGTTGCAAAACTTCACCTGCAGCTAGTCGGTGCAGCCGTAAAGTGCACTGAATTGTCTGAATCTGTGGCTCTTCAGCTTCGCGAGCTTGCCAGCGCCGCAGAGGCTGAGCGAGAAATCCTAATGAACATGCAGGTATACACTCGCTCGCGAGGAAAATTTGACCACCACGTTGCAATAAGGAGACAGACGCATAATGCAGAGGCGAACTTCAAGTGGTTAAATGAAAGCCTTGTGAAAGCCGAAACCCATGCCGAGAAACAAGTGGAGCAAGCCACAACGGACATCCGCTCAACGATTCGGTTTTTTCACGGAGTTTATGAAAGACGAGCGGCTGTACGCCTCTCCGCCAGAAAAGGTGGAGGCGGAGCTGCTTTACAAGAATCTGAAGGAGGTAGCGTCCAGCGTGATGGACCCCCAGTGTGTGGACTTATTGATGAACCCTCAAAAGTGGCGCTCAAAGTACCGTCGTGCGTCATCGAGGCCTTCGCTGAGTATCCCAAATAGCAACCACCTTTCGGATTCTCGGACCACGATCTCTGACAGCGCTTCGCTTGCGACTGCCCGAAACAAAAGTTTTGAGGATGTAACTCCTTATGAGATCGCGATGGGGAACAAGCATCTCCCCAACGTGCAAGACACCCCAACAAACGCTGCACAGCAAGCCTCCGCCGTTTCCAGAAGCTCGTCTGTGCCAAAGCATTCTCCATCGTCCGCTGTCGATTCCTCGGCCTCTGGGTCCCAAAGGAAGAAGAAAAAGAAGTGGTACAACTTTTTCCTTTTCTCCTCCCCTTCCACCAGAAAACGGAAAAACCTTGACCCCTCGGGGGAAATCGTTTCTCCACCCTCGACATCCGCTTCGTCTTCGTCTAAACGCGAGAAATCGTTCAACAACAAGAAGAATCGGTAGGTACGGATAGGTAGTTTTGGCAGAGTTGTATCTTCCCATCCCCGTCTTCTTGTTTTCGAGACCGCTTTGCTTGCTCTTTCCATTTGATTGAAAGAAAACTACCGTATAAGAGCAAAGATCAATTTCCTTGTGTATTCGCTGCATGGCCTTCCTCACGGACAAAAGTAGCAGACGCGTGTTTTTTTTTTCCAAAAAAAGAAAAGTCTAAAAGTTTACGATTTTCTCGTTTAATATTTGTACTGATACGGCCAAACCTAATTGGCCGCGCCGTCGTTGCCATCCTCTTCTTTTGGAGCCGCATTTGGATTGAAACCCTTTGTCCCGCCCTTCGATTCAGGAAGATCTTTTTCGTGCAAGAATGGTGTAGAAACCTCGCCACTGTGACCATGGAAGAGAAGCTTACCCTGAACCAGGTCGATTGTGCACTTGTGCCTCTTGAGCATGTCCAGGCCCAGAAGAAACTCCATATTCTTGTCCCCGAGCCCTTGTGAGTCGTCCATTACCGTCAACGAAATCGGGAAAAAGTTGTTCTCGATCTTGATATGCGCTACATGCACCCGGCCCAACGTCCGCCCGGTGCCCACACCGACGACCTGGCCTGCGAACCGATCATCGATTAATCTAGCAATGTTGCATTTCTCGGCGCATTGCCCAGATATTACTGAGGACTGTGCTCCGCTATCTACAAAAGCTTGTAAAGCTACGCCGTTGATCTCCACCTCAATATAAAGCATGAGGACACGGGTCATTGACTCTGGGTAATTGGTCATCATATTGATATAAGACTCTTGGACCTGATCCTTGCGGATCTTATCGCCAAAGTGTTTGTTGGCTTCCTCATCCATTGGATTCAATGCGAGCCTTCTTTCCATGTCCTTGTCCTTCTGTTCGTTTGTCAGCTTGCTCAACGTGGACTGCGTGGCGTTCATCATCAAGAACATTCGCAGCTCGCGAATCGCCGTTGCCCGGTCTTTGCGCATTTCAGCGGCAAGCTTGGGATTGTGAAAATTAAGCTCCTGGATAATTCGAGGATTCGCTTGCAGAATGTCCACAATATGCTCGGGTTTCTGGTTGTGCTGCAGCACGTCGTCCATTGACATACCTTCCCAGAACACGCGGCCGCCGCCGCCGCCTGATGGCCGAGCTGGCGCCGCTGCTGGTGGTCTCTGAGCGCCCTGGAGCGCGGAAGATGATGACGGCGGGGCAGAGGTATGCTGTTGTTGCCGCTGGGCATCGGCTTGATCTACGATCATGACCAGGTCATTATCTTTGACACCTGCTGACTGCAGCGTACCCTGGGCAGGCAGCACCATCCCACGAACCACCAGGGCAACCTTCTCCTTCTCAACGCCCATGATCGCCTCGAGAAACCCTTTCACTTCCTCCAAAGACAGCGAGTCCATCAGCTCCAGCTGTTCCATCCTGCCATCTTGGGTCGAAAACGTCAGCTGCATTGTCCCTCCACCAATCAACGCAAAATATGAACCCAAACGCCGCCACCAACTACTTGACTTTGAAATGTATGAAACACCCAATCCGTCCTTCAGCTAGAACTGCAGCAATTTTCGAGGCACGCACGTCGCAAATAAACTAAACTGCTTTGCCGAGGATACCCGCGCCGGTAACGTTTACAGTTCGCACAAGTTCACATTCACAAGAACAGAAAGCTTCTTCGAACAAACACTGATTCTTTGTCCTTCGCAGAATCTGAGTCTTGAACTCCCTTGACTACCGTACCGGTCCTATGCTGTATTGCAAATGGGCGCGAATGAATGCAAGTGAGAGAAAGGAGTTAGTTGTCTCTGTCATTGTTCAATGAAAAGGGTCTCGATCGTTGATGCTCGAGCACAAGTGCGCAGCTGAATGAATGGACATGTAATGGATATTGAAAACTCACTGCATAAAGGTGGTCGGTGTGTTAATTAAGAGGAAGAGCCGGAAGATGAAAAGTGCGAGTGGTCGAAGGTTGTGCACAAGAGCGAAACGAAATCTTTTCTCTTTGATATGCAGTACTCATCAATCAAGAGGTTTATTTCCATCGAGACCAAACCTGCTGTCTTCCAACGCAGGCTATTCGTCCTGTTGATCTTGATCTTATCACTCGCAGTTCAACATGCTCTTCGTTTTCTGAATTCTGGGTTGCACTTTACGAGCACAAAGATGATAATGATGATCATGAGAATCGTGAGACAAGAGTGTTTCCTTGCTTGCTTAGCAGTCAGTTATGCATTGATTAATCGTTCGACTTGTGTTCAAAAAGTTTCGTGTGATTGTTCAAGTTGGCAAGGCACACGTGGCAGAGGTGAAAGAGCTCAAGTAAGTGCACCCGTCCGCACGCAGCGGGCAAAATGGGCGAGTTTGTGGCGCAGATAACAGGCCGCGGAGAGGACTTTGATGACGGCATCTCCAAGATCGAGGTTGTGCCAGTGGGGGATGGCAGCGTGGATGGAAACGGTGGCGGACTGAGGCTGCTCGAGCCTCGGGAGGTCAGGATCGATGTGAAAGCGTGCTCGGTGCAGTATGTGGATCTCTTGCAGACTGTGAACGCGTACCAGAGGAAGGTCAATTATCCATTCGTTCCGGGACTCGAGGTTGCCGGGGTGGTCGTGGAGTGCGGACGGGAGTGCGAAAGGTTCAAGCCTGGAGATAAGGTGATCGCGTCCGGGCTCGGCGGCCTGGCTAGCAAGCTTGTGGTTGCCGAGAGCGCGTGCATACGCATGCCCGAGTCTTATTCTTTCGCACAGGGAGCTGGGTTCCGCATTGGGTATGAGACCGCGTTTCACTCACTTGTGGAGCGCGGCAAGATTACCCCAAATGACGTTGTCCTCGTCAACGGTGCCACCGGCGGAATGGGCCTCGCCGCAGCTCAGCTAGCCAAGCAAGTATTTGGCTGTAAGGTTATCGCCACTGGAGGATCTGACGACAAGCTCAAGGTGGTCCAGCAGGTGTCCGGTGTGGACCATGTGATCAACTACACAACAAACCCCGAATTTAGTTCAATTGTCAAAGAGCTTACAAACGGAAAAGGCGTCGATATCGTTTATGACCCCGTTGGCGGAGAGGTGTTTACGCAGGGTCTCAAAAGCACCGCATTCGGAGCTCGAGTTTTGATTGTTGGATTTACGAGTGGTGTCCGGCCAAAGGTTGCATCGAACTACGCTCTCATTAAATGCTTGACAATACTGGGCTGCAGGGCTGGAGAGTTTCCCGCGCGGTCAGAGACTGGTGCTCTCATTCTCAGCTCAAGACTGAATCGCCTGGTTCATTACGCGAAGCAGGGCTGGCTGGTCCCACACGTCTCTCACACGTTCCCGTTCACCTCGGAAGGCGTTCAATCAGCCTACAAGTGTTTGAAGAATCGGTCCGTTGTGGGCCGCGTCTGCGTCGTGATGGACGGCAACAACTCCAGGCTGTAGCTACAAGTCGTCCTTTAGTTTTTGTGGTTTTCCCCTTTTTTTCTTTATTCACGGTTTCAAAGCAAGCTCTCTGGTGTACTCGTTTTCCGCCTTTTCATTATCATTTTAATAAATTTCATTCATCAATTGAAAAGGATTCAAAGGACGGCTAATCTTCGAACCGCGAATTTGCTGGTTTAAAAGCAAATCCTTATGTTTCTTAGATAACGCTTTTAGGACGGGCTTGACAAGCATTCCTTCTCAAGATTATTCATCCTTCATTCATTTGAACAGTTGCCTCGATGTCGGCCAGGTTTCCAGAGTCATCCGAGTAAACTGCGGGGTTGTTGCTCATCATACCATTGTACGAGTACCAGTACATGGAGATGTCCGCGCTTCCCGCCGCTCTCAAACGTCATTGAATCTCGCACTTCCAATTTGTCTTCTTCCTTCTTCTTCTCATTCTCCTTTCGGGCTGTCAATTGAGCAAAGTGCCGGTGAGCGCATGGCCTCGGGTGATGCGCCGAGCGGCAAGTCGCACACCACACGCCACACACGAGACACACGTCACACTTCACTCAGCCAAAGTCGAGGAACTTGAAGTCTTTCGATGAGCGCTTGCTTTTCGAGCACCTTTTGGATAAATTTCATCCATTGGCTTTCTTGGCTTTCCACTTTGCAAGTGCGACGTGCAGCTTGAGACCTTGCGTGTGCACGGAGTGTGCTCTTCGCCTCTGAGCCTGAAAGGTACTAGTATGATGTCCCTGTGCACTCGACCTGTGAAATTGAATGCAATGCTTGCACGGCGACGGACAGTGGGCGGCTCTTTCGTTTGGCATTGAAACTTGGCCTTTTGACTCACTCGCGTTTTCACAGAACAAAGATTACAAATTAGAGCTCGGTGCGCGCAACCACCGGTTGCCGACCTCGACAGTTGCTGGGATTGTTTCTTGAGCTCTTTCCGGCCAACCATCTTCACCATTCAAAATCGACAAAGACGACTTAAATGTTGGAAGAATCGATGCGGCGCGAAAGATACTAACTAGCATGCGTTGGGTTTCAATCATTCTTCCTCTTCACACTTTCACTTTTCCCCAAACTTTCCACAAACCAACACACCATTTGTGTTCGAAAAAAAAAAACGAAGTCGAAGCGAGACGAATGGATCCTTCTCGCACCTCGTGTCCCTTCAAATCTACTTTCCTTTCGCAACAGAAAACCAGTCTTCATAGGCATCGATGGCATCGACGTGCCCATCAATCCATCACCAAGCTTGCCAGCAAATTCGGGTAAATTTTGATAGAAGTTTGCCTTATTCAGACTCACAGATAAAGAATCACACTCACAGTTGCGCCTCTGAAAAAGAGAGGGAGAGAAACGAAGAAGCTAGGCACTGCTATCAGTTTCCGTTGGCCGCGCTAGTCGACGCCACACGTTGCTCGTTGTTGCATGGATGCGTGGCTACCCTTCCTACGCATTGTGGTAAGCGTCGTCGTCTGTCTGTCGGTCTGTCCATGTCTGTCTGTTGTTGTTGCTATGTAGATAATGTAGATGTTGTTTCCACTCTTCTCACTTGAGAGCCAATTCGTTACTTGCGAGTGGGCGCGTAAGTGTGTGCGTGTCTAGCTGCAAAAGGTGTCTGTCGTTTCGTTGTGTCGTTGTCACGGCGCTCGTCAAGATAGATAGAAGGTGGCCAGTCTCGACTTGGCAGGACTCGGTGTGCGGTGGCGGAGAGAGGTTTGGCGCGTTTGACTCGTTGGGAAAATGTTTGCTGTAGGCCGTGCGTTCGGGAGGCAAGCCGCTGTGCTTCGCGCCAATGGAAGGTGCATGAGCAGCGCCACTGGGGCGTTCAACAAGGTGGAATTCAGGAAGCCTGATCCGGCCAAGCCCAAGCTCGTGCTGGCGTACTCTGGAGGGCTGGATACCTCCACGCAGCTGGCGTACCTTGCCAATGAGAAGGGCTTCGAGGTGTGCGCGTACATTGCCGACCTCGGGCAGGATGACGTCAAGACTGAGGCGCAGCGCGAGGCGATCAAGGAGAAAGCCAAGCTCTCTGGCGCGTATGCCTTCTACTGTGAGGATCTCAAGCAGGAGTTCGTCGAGGACTTTGTCTTCCCCATGATCGCTGCCAACTCGATCTATGAAGGACGTTACCTCCTGGGAACCTCCATCGCTCGCCCTTGCATTGGCAAGCGCCAGGTGGAGATTTGCCACCGCGAGGACGCAAAGTACATCTCCCATGGATCCACTGGTAAGGGAAACGACCAGGTCCGCTTTGAGCTCACCTACCTCGGTCTGGACGCATCCCTCAAGTGCGTCACCCTCTGGAGAGACCCAGCTTACTGCGAGCGCTTCCAAGGTCGTCAGGATCTCATCGAATACGCCAGCCAGTTTGGCATCCCAATCTCTCAGACCAAGAAGCACTCTTACTCGGAGGACGAGAACTGCCTCCACATCAGCTTCGAGTCTGGCGAGCTGGAGGATCCAGCCTACCCAGGCAACAAAACCGAGTACCCTGGCCTCGTGCTCAAGAAGAAGAGCAGGGAGATCATGGACACCCCAGACGTCCCAGCCAACCTCACCATCTCCTTCAAGGAAGGTATTCCTTGCAAGGTCGTGAACGATGATGATGGCACCGTGATCACCGACAGCATCAAGATGTTTGAGTACTTGAACGATATTGCAGGAACCCACGGAGTGGGCCGCATTGACATCGTGGAGAACCGCTTCGTTGGAATGAAGTCTCGCGGATGCTACGAGACCCCAGCAGGAACCGTTCTCTTCTCCGCACACCACGACCTTGAGCTCCTTTGCCTTGACAGGGAGGTCATGCGCATTCGCGACCAGCTCTCCCTCAAGTACGCTGAGCTCATCTACAACGGATTCTGGTTCAGCCCAGAGATGGCTTTCCTCAAAAACTCGATGAAGTACGCCCAGCAGACTGTCACCGGAGATGCTTCCGTCAGGTTGCACAAGGGCAACGTCATGAACCGCGGCCGTGCTTCACCAAACAGCCTCTACGACACCAAGATCGTTTCCATGGACGTGCACGGAGGATTCGACCCAACCGCTGCAACTGGATTTATCAACACCCTGTCCACCAGACTCAAGGCCAGCAAGAAGCGTGACACTCAGCTCGGACTCAAGTGGTAAACGAACTTTCATGGGAACTCTTTGAGAAAAGCCAAGATCTCTGATTCCCTCCATTTTCTTTCGTCCTCTACTCTTCGCTCTGTTAATGAAGCTCTTTCGTGGAGGAGCGAACTGCCCATACCACGAGCTGGCTTGCTACCTACTCCTACGGCTGAATGAAACCAACTCTTCCCGATTTCATTTCCTCTTGCGTCGCTGGCTTTCGCACTTTTTTGTTTTTCTTCAGATTCACGATCTCGTTTCTTTTTTTCTTTTCTCTCTCAAAACAAAACTTCGGAAATCGGAAAATTTTACGGTGCTCCTCCACTTGACCTATAGCTATGTACTAGATCTCTACTAGCCTGCCTGCCTGCATAACTCTTGAGATAGAGTTTGATATTAAGTAGCTAATAGTTAATAGCGACGACGTGCTATGAAACCACTAAGAAAAAGTCCACAACTACGGAAACTCTTAGTATGAAATATCAGTAAGACATGACATCTCTCATCTCTCACTCCTAACAACTTGGAGCGATGAGGATGAGGACGAGGACACACCCAACTATGCAGGAGTTACAGATACTCACTGTCTTTCGCTTCCAAAATACTGACGAGGACACACCCCACTATGCAGGGGTTACAGATGCTCTGCCTTTTTAGCTACTAAACTAGGTAACAACATAGACACATAGACACATTGACACACTGACAAATAAGTATCAGCTTAGCTTTAAAACATAGACACATTGACACTATTGACACTATTGACAC